>JAAGNO010011023.1:0-13419 GCA_033439905.1 Ceryle rudis | reverse complement strand
CAATTTATATATACATATAAATAAATTAAAAAAAAAATTAAAAAAAGAAAAGAAAAATCAAACAAAAAAACTCCAAAAATAAATTCTATATTATTGCCAATTCTAACAGAATAATCAATGGCTATCTACTTTTGAGGGTTTTTTGAAAATGCTGTTGAAAAAGCTGATAATTTCATTGTTAAATGGTCTTTATTTATAAAATAAAGATTATAGAATCATAGAATGGTAGGGGTTGGAAGAGACCTCTGGAGATCATCGAGTCCAACCCTTCTCCCAATGCAGGAATACCTAGGGCAGACCACACAGGAACAGGTCCAGGGGGGTCTTGAAAGTCTCTAGAGGAGAAACTCCACAACCTCTCCAGGCAGCCTGTTCCAGTGCTCTGTCACTCTCACAGTAAAGAAATTTTTCCTCATGTTGAGGTGGAACTTCCTGTGTTTCACCTTGCTACTGTTACCTCTCATCCTATCACAGGGCACTGCTCAAACGAGACCGGCCCCTTCTACTTGACACTCACCCACCCTTCAGGTATTTGTAAACATTCATAAGATCCCTTCTCAGTCTTCTCTTCTTCAGGCTAAACAGTCCCAGGGCTCGCAGCCTTTCCTCAAAAAAGAGATATGCCAGCCCCTTAATCATATTTGTAGCTCTTCATTGGACTCTCTCTAGTATTTCCCTGTCCCTCTTGAACTGGGGAGACCAGAATTGAACACAATGCTCCAGATATGGTCTCACTAGGGCAGAATAGAGGGGGAGGAGAACCTCCCTTGACCTGCTGGACACACTCTTCTTTATGCATCCCAGGATACTATTGGCCTTCCTGACCACAAGGGCACATTTTTGTTCCGTGGATAACTTATTGTCCACCAGGATGCCAAGGTCCCTCTCCATGGGGCTGCTTTCCAGCTGGTCTACCCCTAACGTGTACAGTTAGATGGTGTTGTTCCTCCCCAGGTGTAGGATTCTACACTTACCCTTGTTGAACTTCATTAGGTTTGCCTTTGCCCACCTCTCTAGTCTGTCCAGATATCGCTGGAAGGCAGCACAGCCTTCCGGTGTATCAGCCACTCCTCCCAGTTTAGTATCATCAGCAAACTTGCTGAGGGTACTCTCCATCCCTTCATCCAGGTCATTGATGAAGATGTTAAATAAGACTGGACCGAAAACTGACCCCTGGGGAACACCACTACTTACAGGTTGCCAGATGGACTTTGCACCACTGATCACAATCCTCTGAGGTCTGTTGTTCAGCCAGTTCTCAACCCATCTCACTGTCCGCTCTTCTAACCCATACTTCCTGGCCTTTCCCACGACAATGTTATGGGAGATTGGGTCCCCTATCAGACCTTCTTTGTTCATTAATACAAGGTCCAGCAGTACACCCTTCCTCACTGGCACTTCCAACATCTGCATCTGGAAGTTACCACTGATGCATTGCAAGAGAGTTCTGGACTGAGTATGCCTCGCTGTGTAGCCTTTCCAACACATGTAAGTCACCCATGGTCATCAGGGCATCTGATTTTGAGGCTATTTCCAGCTGCCTGGAGAAGGTCTCATCAACATCTTCTTCCTGGTTTGGTGGTTTGCAGTAGACACCCACAACAGTTTCACCTATATTTGCATGCCCCTTAATTCTTATCCATAACCTTTAAACACGTTCTTCACCCCCAAGGGAAGAGCTCACAAACATAAACTCCACCACCTTGCCATGCTGTTCTGTCTTTCCTAAAAAGTACATAACTGTCCATGACAACATTCCAGTCATGTGAGCTATCCCACCATGTATCAGTAATTGCAATAATATCATGGCCCTGTGACCGAACATAGATCAGTTCCTCCTGCTTATTCCCCATGCTGTGTGCATTGGTGTTTAAGCATTTCAGAGAGGGGGTTTAGTGTATAGTTTTCACCTTTGGAGGGCAGAAGACCTTCTGGTTCTCAAAAATGTCAGCATGCTACCCCACAAGTGCTGGGATACGACACTCATGGCCATCTCTAGCTAGTCTGGATACATGCCTCTCCCCTTTATCTAGTTTAAAGCCCATCAATCTCTTGTGCAAAGACTCTCTTCCGCCTTTGAAAAAGGTTTTTCCCACTAGGTGTCAGCAAACTTGGTGATGTATAGATCATCCCATTGTTAAAAAAGCCGAAATTGTTATGGTGACACCAGCTATGGAGCTATGTATTAATAACCTGAATTTTCCTGTCCACTCCAATGTTGCTGCCTGCCACTGGAAGGATAGAGGGAAAGATAATTTGTGCCCCAGAATCCCTTACCAGTTGTCCCAAGGCTCTAAAGTCTCTTTTGATTGTTCTTATATTACTAGTCTCAGTGTGATTACCACCTACATGGAAGACCAGCAATAGATAATAATCTGAGGCTTATACCAAGCTAGGAAGTTTCCTAGTGACATGCTTAACCCTGGCTCCAGGGAGGCAGCAGAAAGGAGGATACCTGATGTTAATTTTAACTGTAGTTTGCAACAAGTCACGCTGAAACAGAAAAGATATTCAAGCACCTAATACAAAATGGAATTATATGCTAAGCGGGGTTTCTGTTATCTTCTTTTTTTTTTTTTTTTTTTTGGTACTGCTTTCTTTCTGCAGCCTTCAAATATAAAATGGGAACATAAGAAAACAGTCTAAAGATTCATCTGGTATTGTGTTCAACTGACAGTGGTCAAAAGCAGATGCTTAGGGAAGAGTATACATACAGGGCAAGCATATGGTGATACTTCCCCAGACACTCCCTTAACTGTCAGTAATTTATGGCTCAAAGGTTTTTTTCTTCTCTCTGCCAAAAGATATCACAAAGCATGGTTCTTATTTCACAGTCACTTCCAGAAAGTTAAATGAACAACCTTAGTTTTTGTGCTCCTATATCCTTCTTCTCCTTACCCTTATGGAACAATATATAATTTCATTAGTCAGTTCCACAACTACTTTCTAACCCCACTCATTAGGATGCTGTAGTCTCATTTATTAGCAGTGACCGAGATGAATTTTGAATTTACAGATTTATCTTCTCTCTCTAACTCCAAACACTACCTGCAGAAAGGCCCTACACCAGAATTTCTATCCATTGACGGAACTGCAAATTTCAAATGCTGTGCTGTCAATAAACTATAGTTAGCCACATTTTTTGCAGATTGCAACTTCATTAGGAAGTTGGACTGGTGCTTACACAGTGCCTAATATTCCTATCGTAGATAAAACCTTAGTTTTTAGATAAGATTGTAGTGTTAATCATTCCAGTCAGATAATTTGTATTCTTTTGGTTTTTACCAGATGTGTTTTGAGCAATTAGTCTCTTCAGGTATAATCAAACAGATTTGCACAAAGCTAGAAAGATAAGATAAATTTCACTGCATACTATGAGGATACCATTGAGATTATTTTGACAACTAAAAGTATGGGCTAAATATGGCCACAGTGTTCTGTCACTTTTATTAAAGTTTTTACAGTATGATAAGACATTGGCTGCCCTGCACTTTTTCCCAATCATTTGCTTTTTTTCTTGTAAATTTTGAGTCCCCTTAACATAGTGAAGTGCTTAAGTGGAGTTATGATCAATGTTCCCAGCTTATGGTCTTCTGAGAAGAAAGACGCCAAGAGCATGAGAAACCTCCTATAGTTTAACAAAAATGTATGATACAGAATTTTGTTTATCGAAATCCCTTTTTTGGCTTTGTTATTGACAATATATGTTTGCCTCCAAACATCCGTATCTATAGGAAGATTTTTTTTCTTGTAAAAATGTACACTATGACTTCAGATCTTTTGAAACAGCAGCAAATTACAGCGTGCATTTTTCATTGTTATATATTTGGGGAGCAATGTGACAAAAGCAAGGAGTTGGTATTGGTTAAGGGTAATTAATTCTGGTGGGGGAATCAGCTAATATATAACATTTTCAAAAGTCAGCTTTAAGCTAAGAGTGGCTAGCAAGTGAGGACAGAATATAATTAGAGTATAAATGCTCAAATTTGAGTTCCATCTAAGCTATTAATAAAACCTTTAGAATTAATTTCTTGTTGATTACATTCTCTTCCTTTTATAATCCAATTTGATGGCAGCTTTAGGCTTTTCAGGCATAAATACATGACATCTGAGTGTCAGGTAAATGCCAATGAAATCAATCTTCTATCTTTCTTATTAAAAGTGTCTGATGTTGGTAGTTTGTAGGCCTGCTATTCAGTCAATAAATAAAGAGCCAACAGCTATAGACAGTGTCATAAAAAAACAAGCATTCCAGTAATACAAATCAGGACCCACTGAATAATAATAAACAACAAACAAACAAACAAAAAGCAAAACAAAAACTTTAGAATAATTGTTGTGCTTTTTACATACATTGGATGAGTTAAGATCAATTTGTAAACTATTTTTCTGTATAACCTTGAGGACTGGAAGTATCAGCAAGTGTTTTTTTGTGTCATCAAATGACTGGAGCACCTAAGTACAAATTCAGAGTGGTAGAATGTGTGGAAAATAAAGACTTTGAGAATGGACAGCAGGTATTGATCAATAAACAGGTTGTGAAATTCATGTGTTACTTGCCCAGTATGGATTTATAGGAAGTGGAGTCCTTTACATTTATGAGCTGCTTGGGCAGAACTGGAAAGTTATTTAACAGTGGTTGGGGTTTTTAAGAAAGTAAGTGCTGAAACTAATCTTCATCTTTTCACTGACTTTAGAGTGTTGCTCTTCCCTTAACTATTAATGTTCCAAAAGAAACTTAAGTTTCCGAGTTTCTGTCCAGCTCCAAGCACAAAGTAGGCAGTGGCTCCAAGGGAAAAAGTGACTTGAGTCCAGCAGGATCTGAGGAGGGATATGCTCATAGCATCGAGGAAGTGAGCATGTCAGTCTTGGGAATGTGTGGGTTGATGTAAAATAAGTCTTATCAAGTAGTTTGCATATTAGTAGTAAATGGCAGCCTAGACCCTTCTGACACACAGGCTAATTTGCATTTGGGTCTGTACTCAATACTTTGACATATACAGAAGGTGGAAGCCCAGGCGAGTAACCTGGGAAGAATACAGAGACAGTGTCTAAGCATGCAGACAAGGGATTAGAAAAGACAAGAGTGGCTTATATAAGTATGCAAGTGTTAAGTGAAAGACTGGGGAAAATGTGGGTACACAGCTGAATGAGGTAGAGGACCTGGTTACATAGAACATGGTAAAGGCTGAGGTACTGAATGTTGTCTTCACATCAGTCTTTACTAGCAAGACTAGACTACAGGAAATTCAGGTCTTAGAGACCAGGGGGAGAGTTTTGAGCAAGGAATATGCACCCTTGGTGGAAGAGGTTCAGGTCACAGAAACTTAAGCAAACTGGAAGTACATTAGTCCAAGGAGCCTGATGGGATGAGTGCTGAGGAAGCTGTTTGATGATACTGTGAGTCCATTCTTGATAATCTTTGAATTATCATGGAATTTAGGAAAGGTGCCTGAAGACTTGAAGAAAGCAAATGTTACTGCTATCTTCAAAATGGTCAGAAAGGAAGGCTTGTGGAAGTACAGACCATACAGCCTAACTTCTACACCTGGGAAGGTGATGGAGCAACTAATACCAGGAACCATTTCCAGGCATGTGAAAGATAAATCCATCAAGAGTAATCGGCATGGATTCATCAAGGGGAAGTTATGCTTGACCAACCTGGTAACCTACAACAATAAAATGACTGGATTGGTAGATGAGGGGAGAGCTGTGGATATTGTATACCTTGACTTCAGTAAGACTGTTTCATTGTCTCCCTTAAGATCCTCACAAAAGAGCTAGTGAAGTATGAGCTGGATGAGCAGATAGTGAAGGTGGATTGAAAACTGGCTGAATGGCCAGGTCAAGAAGGTGATGATCAGTGGCATGAAGTCTAGTCAGAGGCCAGTAACCAGAGGTGTACCCCAGTGGTCAATGTTCGGACAGATCTTGTTTAACATATTCATTAATGATCTGGATGGTGGGGCAGAGTTTACCCTCAGCAACTTTGATGATGATAGAAAACTGGGAGGAGTGGCTGATAAACCAGAGGGTCTTGCTGCCACACAGAAGGACCTTGACAGGCTGGAGAAATGATCTGACAGGAATCTCATGAAGCTCAATAAGGGGGAATTGCACCTGAGTCCTGCCCCTGGGGAGGCACAACCACATGCACCAATATATGCTGGGGGCCACCCAGACAGAAATCAGCTCTACAGAAAAGGCCCTGGGTCTCCTTGTTGGACACCAGGTTGAACATGAGTCAATGCTGTACTCTTGAAGCAAAGAAGGCTAATGGCATTCTGGGCTACGTTAAAAAGAGCGCTGCCAGTAGGTGGAGGGAGGTGAGCCTTCCCCTCTACTAAGCACTGCTGAGACCACATTTGGAGTACTATGTCTAATTCTAGGCTCTCCAGTACAAGACAGACATGGAGCTTCAGGGTACATTCCAGTGAAGGGCCACCAAGATGACTAAGGGACTAGAACAACTGTCCTCTGAAGAAAGTCTGAGAGAGCTGTGAGACCTCAGAGGGGGTGATCTTATCATTGTATTAAAATACATGAAAAGCAAGTTTAGAATTAGCAAGGCTTTTTTAAGTGTTGTCCAATGACAGGAAAAGAGGCAACAGACACAAATGGGGACAAGGAAGGATCCACCTTAAGATAAAGAAATACTTTTTTACTTTGAGGCTGACTGGTCATTGGAGCCAATTTCTCAGGGAAGTTGTGTAATACCCTTGGAGGTATTCAAAAGCTATTTGGACATAGTTCTGAGCAACCAGCTCTAGGTGATCCTTCTAAACCAAGAAGATTGGACCAGATGACCTCCAGCCGTCACTTCCAATTTTAACTATTCTGTGATTCTGTGGTTAACATGTTGATAACCACAGAGTGAGAAAAAATATCTCCTCGCTTGAGTATTATGGAATAGGCAGGATAAAAAAATATTCACATTTGCTCTCCTCATGAGACAGAGAATGGGACACCGAAGAAGTTACTCAGCTAATATCTGTGTCTGCCTTCCATGTGGGTGGAGATTAAGAGTACCTGGAAGTAACATTGACTTTACCCAAGCGTTACTCTCTGAAATCCTCTCACAACACATACAAGCCTATTACCTTTGAGAGCAGTCAGAGCAGATTTTTTTTTAAAGTGTGTATCTTGTACGTTCCTGTATTATTAAAGCATGTTTACTACAGCAGTGCCAAACACCTGTCAAGACATCATTCTAAGTAATATAAGTGCAGACCTATAGACAATCCCTGGTGTGAACAATTTAAAATTTACACAGCACTGTTGTAAAATGTACATCAACAAATAGTAGCACACCTTTCACACTTTCTTTTCACAAAGAATAATGAACTTTTCAAATATATGCAGGGAAAAATTTAAAAATTATATCTCTGGACCACAGAAATTAAAACATTTAAAATTATACAGCACATATTTATATGAACACTGCTATGGTTTCTGAATAAATAGTGAATTTTGTGTTATCCTGGACTCAGTCATGGTGGAAAATATGCAGCACTTTATTTGTGAATTTATTATACCTTACTTTTCCCCATATTAAGAAAGAGAAACTATTTTTTTATAAATCAGCAAAATATTCTGTTCCAATCCTTCAGCTGCAAGGTTCAAGCAATCTCATTTGAGCACAGACAGAAGCCTGATTTGATAAAAGCGAGAAGAAATTATATTGAGGCTTTTTCTGAGAAAACTGTAAAGGTTGTGTCTTCAAAATGTGAGAAAGCATTTCTCTATCTTTTTTAATTAGATATTGATCCCATGAACCACAGATATATTTGTTTGCCAAACAAATTATATGGGCTAAAAGAAATGAGAATATAATTTTACTAATTTTATTTTTTAATTTATTTTCCTTTAGATGTCACTCCTCCCATCCCAACTTAGACTAAATAAGTCTTTCCACTATGAAGAATCTACTCAACTGTGGACTGGCATTACAAAGAATTCAGGGAAAACTAAATCTTAAAACTACATATGAATTTGAGTCATGTAAAGACAAACAGGATTAACACTGACTTCTGTGGAAATTGGTGCAAATATTATTTATTGTATTTGCATAGACAATATTACCAAGAATATTTGGAGAAATCAAAGAATCAGAGATTCATAGAATGGTTTGGGTTGAAAGATCATATAGTTCCAAATCTCCTGCCATGGGGAGGGACACCTTCCATTAGACCAGATTGCTCAAAGCACCATCCAACCTGGCCTTGAACACTTCCAGGGAGAGAGCACCCACAACTTCTCTGGGCAACGAGTTGCAGTATCTCACCACTCTCACAGCAAAGAATTTCTTCCTAATATCTAATCTAAATCTACCCTCTTCTAGTTTAAAGCTGTTACCCCTTATACTATCACTGCATGCCCTTATTAAAAAAAATATTCCTCTCCAGCTTGTATGCCCCCTTTTAAAAGTACTGGAAAGTTGCTATAAGGTCTCTCCAGAGCCTTCTCTTCCTAAGGCTGAGCAACCCCAACTTTCCCAGCCTTTCTTCACAGGAGAAGTGCTCCAGTGCCCTGACCATCTTTGTGGTTCTCCTCTGGACTACAAATTCCTATCTTGCCTGTGCTGAGGACTCCAGAGCTGAATGCATTACTCCAGGTGGGGTCTCACCAGAGCAGAGGGGGACAATCACCTACCTGGAGCTGCTGGTCACACTTCTTTTGATGCATCCTAGGATACAGTTGCTTTTCTGGGCTGCAAGTGCACACTGCTGGTTCATATTGAGCTTCCTGTCAACCAACACCCCCAAGCCCATCTCCACAGTGCTGATCTCAGTCCCTTCATCCTACAGCCTGTACTGGTACTGGGGATTGCCCCAACCCAAGTGCAGCACCTTGCACTTCACCTTGTTGAACTTCATGAGGTTCACACAGGCCCATGTCTCAAGCCTTTCAAGGTCCCTCTGGATGGCATGTCTTCCATCCAGCATGTCAACTGCACCACTCAGCTTGGTGTCATCTGCTGACTTGCTGAGGGTGCACTTGATCCCACTGTCCATGTTGCTTACAAAGATGTTAAACAACACCAGTCCCAGTACTGAACCCTGAAGAAAAAGACTCATCACTGGTCTTCCCTTGGACATTGAGCCATTGACTACAACTCTTTTTGAGTGCAACCATCCAGTCAATTACTTATCCACCAAGTGGTTCATCTATCAAATCCATTTCTCTGCAATTTAGAAACAAGGACATCATGCAGGACAGCATTAAATGCTTTGCACAAGTCAAGGTAGATGACATCAGATGCTCTTCCAACCAACACTATATGCAATGCATGCAAACATTTTTTGATACCATGTTTTTTGATTGATAGCAATATTTCACATAAAATAATGTAATAGATTGAGGAACCCCCTTTTTAAAATAAATCTTTGTCACTCTAAACTAGGTTTAACTGGTTCAGTATTTTGGGCTACAGGTAGATATTTAGGGTTGGATTTTCATTTTTCTAGTAACTCCTGTTCATGTGTGCAGCATTCCCATGGGAATAAGAAGTCAAACTGTCTGTTTGACAAAGCAACAAAACAGAGAATTTTTGGGAAACATAATGACAGCAAATATTTTGTAAAAAAAAATGAGAGTGGATATTTTGTATGACTTGACAGTGATACTCGTGAATGAATTCTTTTCATTCTTACAATGAAGTCAGGAGCTGCAGTAGATGTTGGGTCTTTTGAAAAACTATCAACATCAACATACAGACTAAAGTTACTTACTTTTTTGACGCTGAGGCAGACACCCAAAGTTCTGGGTTTGTCCATCTGTAATTCTTACTGTCTTTCATCTGAACTCCACCAAAACTGAAGAAGGATCAGGATGATATGCATGACGAGAAGCTCATTGCACTTTTACTGAAATGACAGCAGGGACCTGACCTCCATTTGATGTAGGAGCATGATGTAACCATCAGTTGAAAGTGTGTTCCAAGGATGGTACTGAAGAAGCAATACACTTTGCCTGGAATAGTAAAAGACAAGGGAAGATTGTTTTTACATCTGGCTAGATGATTAGAGGACAGGGCCTCCTTTTAGGACTGAATAGGTCTGATCCCAGCCTTTACTACACCGACTGCTTAATAACAATAATAATAGTGCAAACATTACAGCAGCAGGATAAGCCTTTCTGTATAGACCCTTAATTCAGTGTTTCTGCAATGTATGCACAAATGCCTCTCCTGCATATTTTAAACATCTTAGATTTTCATGACTATATAAAGAAGAACAGTTACAAGTAGGAATTATTCACTGTGGAATTACTGGGAAATATGCAGTGGAGTCAAGAGAGGAGAATTACTGGCCATAGAGTAAAGGCCAGCAAATGATCCATATTCTCTTGGATCATTTCTTTAGTATACTTGCTATCTAATACATTGTCTAAAACACGTTAGCTAGCAACAATACTATGCATTTTCACTGGGCTTTTTTATTGCATTCACAGAATATTTTCAAAGGCTTTTCAATTCTTTTGTGCCAGCACTTACACATTGCAATGTTTATGCAAATTAGGAAGCAAGTAATCTTACAGACAAATTACTTCACCCTCTTCTATTCTTGCGTTATCTTAAGTGCTGCAGATACACTGCATTTTTCGTACATATGGATATATGTATAAGCTGAGCTGAATTCCTGGCAACTGTAAAGTAGTAGTACTACAACCCAACCAGAAAAGTCAAATCAACTATTTGACTCCTGGTCCATAAAGTTAAGCACATGCCTAAGAGTTTATAGGACTGAGGCTCAAAAAACCAAACCAAACCAACCAACCAAACAAAAACAAAACACAACAAAAAATAAGCAAACAAACAAAACCACAAACATTGCTGAAGTGCAAATTACGAACATTGGATTAATGTGAAGCTCTTTTAAAGAAAAGTGCTTTTTGTTTTGCTTCTTTCTTTAACAAGGTAAAAAAAAATGTGTTTTTCAGCAAAGTTGCTTGTAAAATTTGTCAGGACAAGAGATGAGGTGGTCTGAAAGAGACAATTGATATTTAAACTCATAATGCTATTGAAATGGAACTCCCAGGATTATGTATTACACTTTGTGGGGTTTAATTATTTTCTTAATATAATCACCAAATAAAAATGTATTTTATGTCCTAAAGTGTAGTATTCTCATGGAGAACTATTACTTTTCATTGCTGTTATGGGAAAAACATTACAACTACTTTGTTTTATAAAATTCAAAACTCAAAGGAAAGAAAACAAATCAGGTATTCCTGATTTCTGTACAACTATAAGTTGTACATGTGCTATTAAAAAATAGTATTCACAAAAGCCACTGTGTCTTTATGTGTTAATAAAGCATTCCACCCCTCTCTCCTGCTTCCAGCTTTGTGTTTATGCTCATCTTTATGCTTTTTTACCTTTTTCTTGCAATACCCATCCACAGTCAACCACAGTCAACTGCAATTACATTGTTTCCTTCCTTGTTCATCATCAGACTTTCACAGAGCGCTGCTGTGGCTCAGAAGCGTTCTTGTTGTCCTGATCTGTTGGTTATCCAGAGTGGCAATACACCAGATATTCTGTCTCTCTCATATTATTATACCTGAGTTTTCTATACTAAATATATAGTGAACCAGGGATGAGGAAGAAAATGTATGCCTAGATTTTGTAACATATACCAAGATGATATAACTGAGCAATACTCCTGCTAGGACACACAAATGAAAAACACACAGGCATGCTTATGGTTTACAAGAACAGTGACTTTACTTTTGACAATATTTGAAGTTAACTATCTCCAATGTTTCAATAATCAAACTCTTAAAAAGGTCTTCTCCCAGTTCTGTTACAGAACCTCAAATATTTTGTGACATTCTAAAGAAGTTTCTCCCAACCTATATTTGAAAGTTTAGGGTTATCCTATTTAATTCAACGCATCTGAATCTCTTTCCTGTATTAGAAACAAATTGCTGGCCAGATTCTAATGGAAAACAAGCAGAATTATACTGACTTTATTTGGACTTCACAAACAAAGGAAATTTTTTTTTAATTCCCATTGAAGTAGTATTTATTACAAAAGGTGTAGGTGAGTATTTATAGTGATATATATGTTATTTATTGGATAAATTATAAAAAAGTAGTCCAGTAGCAAGGGTAATGTAGGTGTTTCAGAAAGCTGGATATGAAGAGTCACAGCTTTGAGTAAAGAAAAAGCTTTATAAAATTTCTAAAATTTAGTCTAGTAATGTTCTTCATATTTACACCCCCTTCCTTGTATCTTCTAATTTTTTCAGCAATAGCTTGTTCTAATTAATGGAAGCAGCTAAGCTAAACTGCTAAAGTTTAATAGCCTTATACCATTACATTTTCTTTTAAATTACACCATTTATCTTTCTAAATTCATTTTACAAACTTTAGTGATAATAATGTTAAGTGGTCAGATACTACAGAAGCTTTGTCATCATCCTCTGAGATGATAAATTAACTGATATCCCAAATATTGCATTGGAGATGCAAAAATGAAGTTCAGTGACTTATCCAAGGCCTATGAGGTGGTAAGTCCCTCAGATCACAGAATAATAGAATCATATAGAATCATAGAATTGTTTAATCTGGAAAAGACCTTTAACATCATCGAGTCCACTGCCAAGTCCACCATTGAACCATGTCCCTAAGCACCTCATCTACATCTTTTAAATACATCCAGGGATGGTGACTCTACCACCTCCCTGTACAGCCTGTTCCAATGCTTTACAACCCTTTAAGTAAAGAAGTTTTTCTAATGTCCAACCTAAACCTACCCTGGCACAACTTGAGGCCATTTCTTCTTGTCCTATCACTTGTTACTTCAGACAAAAGACTGCCGCCAGAGAGAGCGATAAATTCTCCCCTCAGCCTCCTTTTTTCCAGGCAAAACATCCCCAGTTCTCTCAGATGCTCCTCATCAGACTTGTGCTCTAGATCCTTAATCAGCTTCATTGCTCTTCTTTGGACACACTTCAGAACTTCAATGTCTTTCTTGTGGTGAGGGGCCCAAAACTCAACACAGTATTTAAGGTGCAGCTTCACCTGTGCCAAGTACAGGGAGATAATCTCTTCCCTAGTCCTGCTGTCCACACTGTTTCTGATACAAATTAGGATGTCTTTGGCCTTCTTGGACATTCGGTCACACTGATGGCTGATATTCAGCCAGCTGCCAACAGACATACCCTGGTCCTTTACCATCTGCTATCTTTCCAGACACTCGTCCCTCAGCCTGTAGTGTTGTATGGGGTTGTTTTGTCCCCAGTGCAGGACCCAGCAGTTGGCCTTAGAATCATAGACTCAGATAATAATAGAGCAATAATAATTGAAGGCATCTCTGGAGATCAAGTCCAACACCCCTGCGGGAGAATCCAGAGTGGACTTCAACACGGATCAATGTGATCTAAGGTGAAGCCGTTTATTCAAGCACACAC
>JAAGNO010011022.1:0-16967 GCA_033439905.1 Ceryle rudis | reverse complement strand
GGTTTCCAAGCCCCCCGTGGAGCTGTGGTGCTGCGGGCCAGGGGTCAGTGGTGCCCTGGCAGTGCTGGGGGCGATGGTTGGACTCCCTGATCTGAAAGGGCTCTGCCAACCCAAACAGTGGGGATTGTTGGGGCTGGAGGAATTCTCCATGTGTTACCCTCTACTTGTTCCCTCATTACACCCTTCCTGGAGTGGGCTGCTCAAGGTGGCTGTCAGAACCCAGGTGCTGAGCTAGATGGACCCTTGTGGCTGTTAGTGCAACCCACGTGCGCCATCAAGTCTGGCTGTTGTAATTGCAGGAAGCCACAGTAATTAACTAACATTAATAGAATTCTAGAGTAGATGTTACTACATCCTATGAGCAGGAGTCCCCATCAGTGTCCTGCTGCGAGGCAGCTGAGATGCTCTTCCGATTCAAATCTGGTAGTTGCTTTGGGAGCTAGAAACCGAAATCGGGACCTGAGCACTGAGGAGCTCAGCAGGGGAGGGATTTATGCAGCCGACAGAGAGAGGGACCTGACAAAGTCAGAACATGAGGGAAGGAGCCATTGTAGGTGGTGGTCTTGGCCCACTTCAGACTTGCAAAATTAAATCTCAGCTTTGGCTGTCGTCCTGCTACTTCATTCTGGTGGTGGAGGGCACTCCTCCCGTACGTGTGTTTATGTAGATGTATGGGGACCTTTGCTTACAGGGCTTGGGATCCAAAGGGCAGAGGGAGATCAAACACTGGTGTCATCTTTGTTCAAACATCAGAAAAAACAGGTCACCCTTCCAGCAAAGGGCCTTCAGGTATAATCACAGACCTACTTTTGTTTCAGTCACTTCTCCAACCATGCAGAACTCCCCCAAAATATCTGTGGTGCTGGTACAATATATTTAGCAAAAAGAACAGCTCGCCCTGGGAACCAGATTAGGAAACGCGTAGAACAAGCCTTTCCACTGAAAGCCTTAAATACTTTCTTCTTTAAGAGGTGTTGAATTTTTTGGGGTCAAGGGGTAGGTTGTTTTCCAAAAGCAATAGAATTTGGGGCCATCTCTTCCACCTGCTCTGGTCTCAGACGCATAGCTTACGGCGTTGGGGGTGACAGATGCGCATTGTACTGACGCGCTGTTCACTCAGCGGTGAGTTGTTGTTGCTTATCCCATCTCGGATGCCTAAAAGTGTGTCTGGTTGATTCCCAAGGCCAACAATCACGGTGTGACTGAGCTCACAAGGCTGCAAGAGGTACTACTCGTTCATAGCCGGTGCTGAGATTTCCTTCTGCAAACATCTTCTGGCTCTGTTGGCGGGAGGTTGAAACTTCCATCCCACCTACATGGGAGGGCAGATGGTGACCACTGCCACTGGTTTTCCTTCTCCAAAAAAGCAGCACATGGTTTCCAAGGCTGTTTCTGTGCCATCACTTCACGGAGAAGGGCTCTGCTCACCCCAAAACCTGCACGTTGCTTTGGACAACAGCGTGAGATGCCGTAAGCACCTGGTAGCGTAACAGTAGAGTCTGGCTGATTTAGTTTTGACCATCTCTTCTGTCTGTGAGTATCACAGGTCCAGGACCTAATCCACTCTAGCTGAGCCTGGTGATTGACATGCCCCAGGGATCTATGAGCTTTGTCCCGTTCTGAGCATGGAGCTGATGTTCCCCTAGCCCGGGATGCACCTGCTGATTTCCAGGGAGCCATGGAAAACGAGGCTGCTTCTCTCACCGCAAGCCAGGGGGAGAATGTGGGGAGGAAGCACAGAGCATCTAAGTTCAGCAGCACTTAGGAGAACTGACTGGCAGATGGCATTTGCTGCTTGATATAAGGGGATTTGCCACATGACCTATTCGGAATCTGTGTCACGTGGCAAATTGATCAGACCTGGCATCTAACGTACGAATAAATCTGGATCATCGCGGGAGCTGTAGCAAAAAGGTGGCTTGCAGAGGAATCCACGAGGATCTGAGCTCTTTCCGTGAAGATTCGCTGATGCTTATGAGAGCTCGATCCGAATTCTACTTCTGTGCTGAGGGAAGTTTTATCTCCCTTTTATAAACCAAGTAATTTGCTTCTCCTTAAGCTTACAAGGATGGACAAAGAACTCTGACAGTGGATGCTGCGCGAGGCTGAGAAGTCAGCTGGAAGGAATCGGTTGGTGAAGCGGCTTGAATATTAACTTGACACCTAATTATATCCTCTGGGCTTATTTTTTCCATTCTGTCATACCCGGGTCTGTCTGCAGTTTCCGTGAGTGTGGGTTGTTGTGGAGCTATCTAAATCCAGTCACGCTCCGGTAGACACTGGGGATGAAATTATCAGTTGTAAAAACTCTCCTGGCCCTGGTACAGAAAATGGCATCTCCCTTCATGTTTATATTGGCTTAAAGCAAGCAGTATAGGTTAATCCTGTATAGATTTGAAAACAGAGGCAGGCTTTGGCCGAAGAGAGTGTAGTTGCTCAATTTTATAGCTCTTCTGGAATGGAATTTTAACACCACGGGACTCATGAGGGGACCTGCACTGTCTCCACTTGACCAGAATTGACTTTCTTCACCCCGATTCATATCCTGGTGTTTCTTTAAAGCAAAGAACACCTCTGAGCAGTTTCCACAGCAACTTCTAAAGTTCAGTTTCTTACAGGCTTTCCCATCTAAGGAAGAGCTAAAGCAGTAGCGCAGCCGAGCTTAGATTATGGCATCTGACAAGACCACAAACCGAACAAGGACTTTTAATCGGGCTCAACTAACCAACCCCCTTTGTTCTTTAGTCCCCCAGGTGCTCAAGAGCTGCACTGAATTCATCGAGAAGCACGGCATTGTGGATGGGATCTATCGTCTCTCCGGGATCGCGTCCAACATCCAGAAGCTGCGGTAAGGGCACCGCGCCTGGCAGTCCGGTTTGCGCGGGACAGAGGCAGCACGGGCCGGGTCCCGCATCAGCCATCGGACGGACTGGTCCAGCAGCTCCGACGCGGTGCGCGGGCTGTACTCGCTGGGCTCGTCACTGTCCTGGAACAGTGCAGGGGGGTTCGGTAGAATTCCTTCAGTTTTCCTTCAGGACAGAGCAGTGGAAGGCTCTGGGGTTGCGCCGTCACCGGGCTGTCACTTTTCATTCCTGTTTCCTCTTGCTCCCGGAGCTCTTTTTTGCAGCTGGTATTTCTCCTTGCTGTGGCCTAGTAGCAATTAATTGGGAACATGCAGAGAATACTTGGGTAATTCTTGGTGGGTGGCTCTGCGGGGAGAGGCTAGGTGTGTCCCCTCCCCAGTCAGGAGCTGTTCTCCACCCAGTAAATGGCCTTTGTCCCTTCACGAGGCTGCTTTTCCTCCTGTCGTTTGGTCTGCAGATTTTTACTGTGGAGGGACTGAGACAAGTGAGGGGGACGTGACTTTAATTCCAGTGCTGATCCCCAGCAAAGGGGTGGTTTCCCTAGGAAGGATTTCCTTTTTGTACCAGCTACTCCCAGGTTTGAGCCGGTACGGTTCCTGTACAAACCCTCGGCTCGATGGGCTTATTCCAGTTCAGCTTAATCCCGTTTCTCATCACAGCAAATTCCATTTTAAAAATCTCCTCCTGAAGCTCTGATGTGCAGGCTCCAAAGACTCTGACTGTAGCTGTTGCCCACAGCAGTCTTGGCTGAACAAAACGTTTGCCTTTGCTCCACTTACAGCCCTTTAATTCCCCATTTTGACTCGTGCTTGACCATCTTCCTAATCGCTGCTGTAGTCCCTTTTTATTTTCCCCTTGGTGTTGCCAAGACCATTTTCTCCCTGGTTGTTTTCCAAAGGTACTTTAGAAAGGGTTTTCTAAAATGTCAAGGGCATGGTTCCCTGGTATAGCTCAAAGAAGGGAGCAACAGCCTATTTCTCAGGGGGTTTGAGATGTTCCAAAGACAAAAGGAAGGGAGTACATGGGGTAACTTGTGGGAGTTGTCCCCGTTCATCTAAATCACTACAGATTTCAGTGAGTGTTTGATGCACGTAGGACATGTTGCGTTGCTGTAGTTTCCAGCTATATAAACAGATCCTTAGGCTCATTTCAAAGGTAGGGCTGCAGGATCTTTATAAATGAGTCACTCTTCTTAAATTTCATGTAGATTTGGATCTCCTGGATCTAAAGGGCTTTTTGGTTGGAGAGAAAGATGGAGAATTTATTCCAGGTGGGAGGTTTCCTCCAGGACAGGGGGTGGCCCTGGAGCAGTGCAGTAGCTGCCTGTGTCTGGCTGGTAGGAGTGAGGGTGAAGCTGGTAGGTTTTATTCTGGCTCTTTTTTTTTTTTCCTTGGAGAGGCTGTGAAGTTGTGGTGTTCTACTAACAAACTCTTCCCTTGGGGTCAAAAAAACCCCCAAAATAAAACCAATTGCGTGTCGCTCTCCAAACAGCCAGTGCAGAGACACACGAAAGGCTGAATGGGGAAGGGTTCTTCGGTGGAGCCAAGTGAAGTTTCTCTGCCGGCACTGAGTAAGGGATGAGTCGGAAGGGGCTGGTGGGAGCAGCACACACCACGTGCTGAGGACTGTGGCTATGGGCGCTCCATGGCTTGGGGTTTTCATGCTTCCATGCTGTCTTTGGGATGAGGAACTGGTGTGGGCTGTTCACCCTTGAGATGTCTGCTCCCCTGGCGCAATCTTGATGTCAGAGGAAGGAAGGGAGGAGGTCCCGTAAGCAATATATGGTTGACCGCTGTGGTTAGAAATACACCTGGTGCCTTGGACACGGGTACAACCTGGCTGTGTCCTGCAGGCAGAGGTGAGTTTGGTGTTCGAGCTGGGCCAAACGCATGTTCCATCGTCTGTGGTATGAATGGCCTGGCTCAGGCAAGGGGAGAGGCCGTGGGGTGCTGCCGCTAAGCCCCTGGCGTGGTTTTGGTTGCAGTGGAGGCAGGATGAGTCCCTGTATGGGTGATACCCCAGGTTCGCTTTACAGCTTAAAGATTCTCGTAGGGAAATGGAGCTCCAGCAAGAGCAGCCGTGATCTCGCAGCTCCCACGTTGCCAGGCCGGGCAGATCTGTATTGCTAATTTGAAACAGCACTTTCCGTGCACGTGTTCGAGCACCAAGCCAGCCCTTGGCCTTCAGAGCCCAGCTTTTATTTCGTAAGTGGTTAGGATTTGGGGGATTTTTTTTTTATTATTTTTTTTTTCCCCCCTCTCTCTGAAAACCAAGGGAAGGCTCCGGGATTTTTCTTTTTTTTTCTTCCTGTGGTTCCTGGCTCTCTTCACCCTGTAGCAGAGGCGTGCTCAGCTCACCAGCTTGTCCCCAAGGAACTGCTGCGCACACTGGTTTCCACGTGCAGCAGCTGCCCACAGCAGTGCTTTATCATTTCCATTTCCAGGCCTTTGAAATGCCAAGGGACAGCAGCTTCCCTTCGGCCCTGTGGGCACCCCTCTGCCAGGCAGCTCCTGGTCACAGCCCTTGGGAGGGACTTCCGTGTTCAGACTGGCTCCGTGGGCTTGGAGGATGTTCTCTGGAGCCTTTGTGAAAAGCCCTGTGTCAGCAAAAGGGAGCAGTTGTAAAACCAACTGCAAATGCCGTATTAGAAAGCGGGGAGATCTCAGTATTTTGGAAAAACCCACTCTGGCAGCACCACAACCATGGGTCACGTGGCTTTGGTGACTAAGTATTTATTTTTTCCTGTAAACCACAAAACCTTTGCTTTTCTTGACTGTAATTTGTGCTGGGTTTTATTTTCATTCCTCCTTTTCCCTTCACCCCCTTTTTTTTTTTTTTCTTTCCACCCTGTTCTCATCTCCAGCCACGAGTTTGACTCCGAGCAGATTCCTGACTTGACGAAGGATATTTACATCCAAGACATTCACTGCGTGGGCTCCCTCTGCAAACTCTACTTCCGCGAACTCCCGAACCCTCTGCTCACCTACCAACTCTACGAGAAGTTCTCGGTGAGTGCAAAGGCAATGCCTTTCCCTTTCTGCTTCAGTCACGCCTCATCTCCAAACGATGAGGAGAGAAGTACCCAAGAGAATCCAGCAGCAAGCTCGGTGTGTCTTCCACACACCTTGCTTTCTCTTACTTCTACCTAACTTGGGTTTTTTTAGAGAGATCAGAAGAGCTCATCTCCAACTTACCAGCTTAAGTCAGGTACCTGTGCACCCCATTCCCCTTCCTACTACCATCCTGATGTTCCAGAAGCGTGGGGGAGCCCCAGGGCTGAAGTCCCTTTTCTCTATCTCCTTTTCACCCACACATGTTGCTGTCCCCACGCTGTTGATCCACCTTTAGGCCCCCTCTAGGAGGTTACTACAATGCTAATGATACATTGTAAGAGTTCCCCTGTTGTTTCCCATTCCCCAGCGGGTTTTTTTTGAGCAGGAATGGGATTAGAAGCCAAGGCTCTTTGGAGCTGGACACCCTCTACCAGGGCTTGCTCTGTACAATTAATCTATGAAGGGGCCTAGATTTTTTTTTTTAATCTACTCAGCCTTTCTCACAGCATCTGGGGTCTTGGGTGTCCTCAAGAGGCAGACCCCTCTCCAAAGGTGCAATTTGCCCTCGCTCCTGAAGAACAGGACGTGGGCCATGGGGTGCAAGAGGCACTGTATCTTAATTACAGCTGAAATCCTTCCTGCCTTGTTCCAGGATGCAGTTTCTGCTGCTACAGATGAAGAAAGACTGGTTAAAATCCACGATGTCATCCAACAGCTGCCCCCTCCTCACTACAGGTGAGTGCAGCCTTCTGCTGAGGTGGGAAATGTGAAGTGCTGTGAACCAGTCACAACAACTGGTCACAACTGGAGCAAACAGCTCCTGGCTGTTGCCAACTTTCCATGGCTCTTGCCCCCAGCCTCTCTTCGCAGTACAGCGCCATGAGTCGCGCTAATTCTCAGTTCTTCACACCAGTTCATACCACTTAGCAACACAGCCTGGGTCTCGGCACCAATTGTTCTTTGAGGGGGGGGGGGGTGTGCCAATTCAGCGAAATTTGTGGCACGTCACAGCAAATGGCGGTTGTTGGCGGTAGGCAGGGGTAAGTCGTGGTTATTTGCCACGAATCAAGGTTATTTACCACGAATTGAGGTTATTCTCCCCGAATCACAGTTATTTGTGGTGAATCGTGGCACTCTGGGGTACAGTATTCCCCATAAACCACGGTTAGCAGCAAGGAAGGGTGGTAACTGGTGGTGAATGACCCTACTTCACCATAAATGGCAGTTAGTTGGGGTTATTCACCATGCATCGCGCTGCTCCTCAGGGAGCCCACAGCAAACCCTGGTTAGCAGCAGGGAATGGCAGCGAAGGGTGGACATTGATGGTGAATCTCAGTTAGCGGTGGTTAGTTGCAGGGTTATTCACCATGAATACTCCTTAGGGAACCACAGATACTGGCAGCAAAGTATGTATGGTTAACTGCACCGAATGGCAGTGACCGGCAGGCAGCAGCGGGGGGAAGGTGCAGCTGCTCACCCTAGATCATGGTTAGCTGCAGGGAAGGGTGGTGCTTTGTGGGGAATCACAGCCCAGGGGCACACCACTTCACCCCCCTCTGCCTCCTCCCTCCCCACTCAAGGTGAAGAAAGGCACTGAGTCTTTAGTTCTTTAGTGTTTATTGTAATTATTGTAATGATATGTACCAAGATGTCACCACTAATCATTAAGTTTGGAAACAACCTTCAAGATCATCACATCCAAGCATGACCTCTCCACTGCAGGCAGCACAAGGAGCAGCAGCTTCTCCCCCTGCTGTACTCACAGCCACCTTCATGGGTGCTAGGTCCAGGCCTTGAAGGGAGGGCTGATGCCTTCACCCACCCATTTATTGACCCTGGAGAACAAAACAAGACACCCTCTACTCCACCTGTCATTATTTGCTGAAGTCAACAGCTTCACCATGCATCTTAGAGCTCTCTGGTTTTGTCCTGTGTGCTGTCCAACACCGAGACAATAATGGACAGGGGTTGGGTTTGGAAATTGCATCAGGGCTTGGCGGGGCTGAACATTCACCTCCCTCCTCTTTTCCAGGACACTGGAGTTCCTCATGAGACACTTGGCTCGTCTAGCTGATTACTGCTCCATCACCAACATGCACACAAAGAACTTAGCCATCGTCTGGGCTCCAAACCTCTTAAGGTACTCTTACTTTTTTTCCTATTTCAATCCAAGATAGAGTTTTTATGTTTAAAATAAGACATACCTGTTCTCCATAAACCCCTAACCTTCAGGTGTTCAGAAAAAATCTTTTCTTCCCTCCCTGTGCTCTTCTCCTGCGGTTTAATTTCCAGTGGGAAGTCAGTCTAAGCAGGGGCTTGAGACCAAGCGTGAAGCTCCTGAACCTGTGATTTAAAATGAACCTTTTGTTGTCCATGAGACCACCCCAAGAGAGCAGCCAAACCATTGCTCGTTGCCTCTGTAACTATCAGGCGCTTGCTGAGCGGGAACAGTTGGAGATGTTCCCTGCCGGGGGGTGGAAATAAAGTGAAAACCACCCTAGAAGGCCAGTGAGCTTTGTACAGTTCCACTGCATTAAACGGTCGCCATTCACAGTATCTGGAAATAAGCTGGGGAAAAGCTCCTCGGTTTGTGTGGTCAGCTCATGTCCCCCCCTCCAGACCTGCCACACAGTCCTTTTCCTTCCAGATCCAGCATTCCTCAGGCCGTTTCTGTAGGACTTGAACCCCCGGACATAAATCACATAGTACAATGCTTTGTGTAGTGCTTTGGTGCAGTTTAATCTCTTACCTGCCCCTGAAGTCTCATCTCCTGTGTGACCATAGCTCAACATCTGCCTAAGCTTTACCCCAAAGGAGCACATCTTCCCACGTTCTTTTGGCTGTTGGTATTTCTCTTAACACACCTTTTCTCCAGGTCCAAGCAGATCGAGTCTGCCTGCTTCAGCGGAACGGCCGCCTTCATGGAGGTGCGGATCCAGTCGGTAGTTGTGGAATTCATCTTGAACCACGTGGACGTCCTCTTCAGTTCCAAACTCAGCTCGGTCATACGCGATGGAGCAGGTGTGTGTTCCTCCACTAGCTTCACCTTGATCAAAAAGTGGGAACAGACACTTACTGGGTACATGAGCCTCCCCTGGGACACTTTCACGTGTTTGTACTATAACCAACAGGACAGATTTCCAGGGCTCTTGCCCCATTCACTGCTCACGTTGCCAGTTTGTGGCTTTAGGATGAGAAATGAACCACGCCACATTTGTACCCAACCCTGTAGCACTTGAAACATCATTCAGTCTTGGAATGTACCCATTCCCTGGAGTAACTAAGGCCATAAGTATACCTGTTCCACTGGAAACGAGCAGAGTTGCACCAGGAAGAAAGTTTACTCTGGATCAAACAGGGACACCACAAGCTATTATTATTAATCCTAAACTGCATTAAGTGCGGAGCATCGGCTTTGATAAGCCATGAGATGTGCACAGGCAGCACAGTTACCACCTCCTGTGGAGCACAAACAGCTGGTTTTCCAGTCTGTTTGCTGCTCCCCACTTTTAAAGGAGCCCTGCCTCTACTTACAGCAGAGTTGCTCCAGTTCCCAGTGGAAGAGAATTTTAAGTTGATAGGAACCAGGCAGTAACAGCCCCCAGCCAGCTGAGCTCTGCCAGGGCAAGATAAGCAAAGAGTCCAAGCCAAATGATTATCCAGGCCTAGAATGGACCGTGTAAATTCAGCTAATTGTTTAATGACTTGGTCATTTGCATTCAGCATGATTTGACACCAAACCATCGGGGAGAAGGGTCAGGCTGTTCCACAGTGTGGGAGTGCTGCGCTACGGCGAGGCAGTGCCTGCCAAGAGCCTCCCTTCTGAGCACAGCTTGTGCCTGCCTCTAAGAGGCAAGAGGGTATTCCCAAGCCTGCTTTAAGTCATTCCAGGTAGAGCTGGAACCCAAATGTCACCCATTTACAGCTGACCAGTGCATACTTTCCACAAGAGCTGTGATGCTGAAGGGACGGTGGTAGGAATGCACCCAACCACGATATTGATGTGGTGATGTGCTTCCTCCTGCTCCCCTTGACTCATGTGAGAACCATGTAAACACTTGCACAACAAGCAACAGCAAACAACTTGACCTTTAAAGGTCACTTCGAACCCAAACCACTCTGATTCTATGATATGTTCACCTCCAAAACCAAGCACAAGCTGTAAAAATGCCACAGGCAAGACCCACAGCGAGGTTCTGCTCACCAGGTCCATCTGCACGTAAGTTTGTAGCAACATCAGTCACAGGTTGCCTTTCCTGCTGTGCCGAGAGGTGGAACCTGGGGATGACTGAAGCCAAGCTTGGCAAGAAGGGGAAAAAAAAACAACCCACACCTCATTTTCTGTACAGATGACACTTAAGTATGTCAGTAAAGGTTTCTAACCTACCTGCTTCCCCCACACACCCCTTTTTAAAGTACACTAAGCTGCTTACAGTTGAGAATTTGTGTCATGAACATTCCTGTTTTGACCACATCTTTCAATAGCTGGGATAACAAAGATTTAGACAAACACAGCACCTCCCTACACAGACCCAGAGCTTTGAGCTCCCTACTGCTGGTCTCTGATTCTCCCCCTTGCCTGCGGTTTTCCCTTCCAGGGCACAGCTCCTTATCGCGGCCCAAGTCCCTGTTGGTGTCCTCTCCTTCCACGAAGCTGCTGACGCTGGAGGAGGCACAGGCACGGACACAAGCCCAGATCAACTCCCCCATCGTGGCAGACAGCAAGTACATAGAAGTGGGAGAAGGCCCTGCAGCTTTACAGGGGAAATTCCACACGGTCATAGACTTTCCATCGGAAAGGTAGAGACGAGTTTCCTTTCCAGCACGTGTCCTAACTGGGATGGTTTGGGGTTTTTTTTTTTTTTTAATTACAGCAAAAACTCACCAATATTGACTTACGGTAGTTGCACATGAAATATTCTAGCTTATTTTCCACCTGCTTTGGACTCTTGTGAGCATCCAGCTTAGAGCAGCTATGTGGTGGACTTAGTTTAGCCATAACTTCTGTGCCACTCCTTTTTTGGCTTTGGAGATTTAATAATCCTGCCTCGTTGTTAAGTGATGCGTATAGGTGCCCGTGCTCATCACACACAGAAATGTAAACAGGGTGAATGCCTGGAAACATTGGGGGTTTCCAGATTTCAGGACTAAGTGCCTGTAGCAAATGCAGGTTCCCCTCAAAGCGGAGCAGATGGACAGAGCTGATGACATTAGAAGTTAAATACAGCAGTGGGAGGAGGCGAATGTGATATTGCAGCATGACCGAGAGATGGTTTTGAATGCCTCTGATGGCTGCACAGTTCCACCAGTGAGAACTGGTGCATCTGCCAGCTAAAGAAAAACCATCTCTTAGCTACTGCGCAAATACGGAGCCTTTGCTCACCTGCAGTGCACCCGCTTCACATAGTTTGGTGAAATCCAGCCAGCAGGATTTTAGGGAATGAAAACATCCTCAGCTATTTAAAAGACAGTTTCTAAGCTTGGTTTCCACAGAAACCAGATAGTGTTAATAACAACCACCCAGTAGCAGGAACTAAATGCAGCTTCCCCCCTGCCAACAATTTGCTCCCTTCTCTCACTCCAGAAAAAGACCGCCCAGCAAGATGAAGAAGTCGCCGGTTGGCAGTTGGCGTTCCTTCTTCAACCTGGGAAAATCATCCTCCGTCTCCAAACGCAAGCTACAGCGCAATCCCAGCGAGCCCTCGGAGATGAAAGCCATAGCCCTGGCAGGTGAGGGTGCAAATCCACCTTCCAGAACGACCGGGCTTTTCAGAATTGGCGTTTACAACGTGCTTTTATCTCCTTCTAGCGTTCAGTCCATGCATAACACCTTCACCTCACCACCTTGCCTAAAAAATAGACCTCGCCCGAGCTCAAGAGCCAAATCTGCTCTAAAGTGCTTCTCCCAGAGGAGCTTTTACAAGCCAACACGTGGGGATCGCTATAATAAACCTCAGATTAATTCTTTCTGCCACTCTTACTGTAAAATCACAACAGCTGCCTTTGCTGTTCTCAAAAGACAGACAGTTGAACTAGAGAAAGACATTTTTCCACAAACATTCACCCCCAAAAGCTATACCAGCTTAACTAGAAGACATCTAACCACCTTTTGTTGAATTCTCAGCCCTTTTCCTGTAGATTTCACCGTCTTTCTGCAGTTAAAAATAACAACACTATGTTTTGCAGTAACATGCACCACAAGATCCCTAAAAGTGGGTCAGTGAGGACTTCTGTCCCTGGTGCATTTTCAAATTATAACCCTCATAGTCTTCAGTATAATAAACCCATTAAGTGAATGCCCTTTAAGGCTGTCTCCTTGGACTGCTGGAGTGTAGTGCTTGTAAAACAAGCTGTATAAACGTTACTTTCTTCTCTTGTTTTAAGGGGGTTTATTTGCTGGCAGGAACCTGCCACTTACCACAGCTACATCCAGGCAGAGTCCCTAGCAGAATGATGTGGGGGAGTCACTTCCCAACCTGTCATCTGCAGCAGTTGCCATTTTGATAGGTTTGTTCCCCCACCCCACTCCCAAAAAAAAAAGATTCACTCTCTGGTAGTCGCCTCTTGCTCAGTAGCACAGGGTCAAAAGGGACCTCCACAGGCCAGGGTCCCACACAAAACAGGACTACGTGTCTTGGACTACTACAGGCAAACTACTACAAACAGGACTACTCCTCGTGGGCAGCAAAGCTCTTAACAGTAGAGCAGGATAAATATTTCCTTCAAGCTTCAGAGTGTAAACACCACCAAAAAAAATTCCCCAATCCCAAAAGAAACCAGCACAACTGTTACCCTCAGGACAGCGGTGCTGGTGTTACAAACCTATTTTGTTTTTCTTGCCACCGTTACAGAACTAAATATAAACTGCTTTATTAACTCCGCTCCTGTCTCTGTTGCGTTCCCGTAGGTGGGCGAGGAGACAGCGGGACTCTCCGCTCAGCTAAAAGCGAGGAATCGCTCACCTCTCTGCACGCCGTGGATGGTGAGTCAAGATTGTACCTGTGCTTTTAACGTTTGTGGGTTTAGAAAATAAAACAGTTTGACGTTTGGAGAGGAGAAGACTGAGAGGGGATCTGGTTAATGTCTATAAATACATAAGGCTGGGCGTCAGGAAGGCAGGGACAACCTCTTTTCACTCGTGCCTTGTGACAGGATGAGAGGCAATGGATTCAAGCTCCAGCACTGGAAGTTCCACCTCAACATGAGGAAGAACTTCTTTACTGTGAGAGTTGTAGAGCACTGGAATAGACTCCCCAGGGAGGCTGTGGAGTCTCCTGCTCTGGAGACTTTCAAGACCTGTCTGGTGCATTTCTGCGTGACCTGCTCTAGTTCTGCCCTGCTCTGGCAGGGGGGTTGGACTCGATGATCTTCAGAGGTCCCTTCCAACCCCTACCATTCTGCGATCCACTGCAGATACTTAACAGGGCAGATTTTCCACCCACCCAGTAAGGGCTGGGCTTGCTAATTAATGAAGCAGCTTACCAACGCAGATGAACACCACAAAGAAATGCTCTTCAGGTCTTTGTTTTCCTTCCAGCACTGCTTACCTCCATTCCTTGCCACCTCTCCTCATTCTAAGGTGGAAAAGATGGGAAGGAAAAAGCTCTCCGAGAAAGCCTCGGGTCTACAGCGCACTTAAGACTAGTTTTGCTTTAGCATGCAGCTTAGTTTCAGCCTAAATCAGACCCAGGAACTGCTACAAGAGAGTCAGAGCAGATGTAATAAAAGCCTAACTGCTACCTACGTTACTTTTGTGAGTAGAGCTCACCAGGTGAGCATCTCCCACGCTGCCTTACAACTGCTTTAAAACCACCACCGAACCACCCACCTCCTGGACAGGCAGATTTTGACCCCAACCCCTACGTATCTTTTCATTCCTAGGTGAATCCAAACTGTTCCGACCCAGAAGACCCAGGTCCAGCAGCGACGCATTGTCCGCTTCCTTCAATGGAGAGCTCTTGGGAAACATGAACCGCTGCAATTCTTACGACAACCTTCCCCACGACAACGACAGCGACGGGGACGAGGGGCTCATCCATGTTCCTGCCCTGATTTCTCCTCGATCTGCTGAAGACGTTGACCTGAGCCCACCGGATATCGGAGTCGCCAGCCTGGATTTTGACCCCATGTCCTTCCAGTGCAGCCCGCCCCAAGCCGAGTCCGAGTGCCTGGATAGCAGCACCTCCCTGCTGGAGTCGGTCGGCATAAATAAAGAGAAGCCAAGCTTGCTAAAGAAGGATCTAGAATCAGGCAGCCAGTCCCAGACACCAGGCAGTGCCACAAGCTCTGAGCCAGTCTCCCCTTTCCAAGAGAAGATGAGTCCCTTCTTCACTCTGGACCTGAGCCCAACCGAAGAGCAGGCCTGCAAACCCCTCACCTTCTCACCCAAGGTGGGGCGAAAGCCCATCAAATCTCCGCCGCTGACGACGGCGGAACCCGTCTCCTTCGCGCTGCCCAGCCGCGCGGCGGAAGCGATGGGAGGAGTGCCCGTCGCAGCCAGAAACTCCTCCGCTTCCAGCTGGAGCAAAGGGATTGGCATCACCGAAATCACAAACAGGTCCCCACCCCAGATGTCCTTGCCCCTGAAAAGCAGTGACACAGGAGCAGGGGAAGGAGCCCACCAAGAGCTGCAGCATGCCCAGCTAGTGGCTGCTGGCAAGCCAGAGTTGCCAGAAGAAGGGGAGAGACCAATGTCAAGCACTCAGAATAAGACTGTACCCACTGGACACACACAGCCAGGTACAGTGTATTTTCCTCCATTCTTTGTTTAAGTTCCAAAGGGGACCTGCTCTCAGAAACGTCCTCTCCTCTGCGTGCCTTTTAGGAGAGGAGATTGCCCGTCAGTTCTGATCACAAGTGTCTTGCAGAGCAGTGCAGATCAGTAAGGTCTTGACCTCTGCCTTCTCCCTACATCACACAAATCTCGGATAATTTTCCATATACTTTCTATACCACTTTTTTTTTTTTGCCCTCCCCATCTTTTCATACATGAAAAAAAAAAATCTATAGCATGTCCTTCTAAATCATTTCAGCCAATCGACCCATCTAAGACTTTTCTTTTTGAAATTAAAAATCTGCCAACACTTGAAGAAGGGACCTTTTCGCCTAAAACCTTATGATCAAAATTGTGTAGGGGTATCTCATTCTCCGCTACCTACTTCCTACCTCTCTAGAAATGCAAGAGGAGCCTTTAGACAATCTCTTGTGGGGGTTTTTTTAGGGTTTTTTTTTTTTTTTTTTGGTTTCTTTTTCTCCTTTTTGTTATGAACTGCTGTGCTGTTGAGCAGCGTTTGCATGTGAGACAGAAGATAGTTTCACATCAGAAGGAATTGCCACTGTGAAAGTATGGAAAGCATCTATTTTTTTTTATATAAAGAGTCATGACCATTAGGTCACTCTCCTTATTGGGTAACATAAAATCACTCTCTCTCTCAATTTTCCCCCCATTAGGAGCAGTTGCCCTCGACTCCCCCCAGGATCCTGTTCCCGTCAGTTCTGTGTCTCTTATCCCTCCTCCTCCTCCGAAAAACGCAGCGCGCATGCTGGCCCTAGCGTTAGCCGAGTCCGCGCAGCAAGCCTCCGCTCAGTCTCAGAAAAGGCCAGGAGATGCTCACTCTGAAAGCACAAATTATGGAGAGGCTGAAGCTGGCACAGCTCTAGAAAAGCTCCATCTCTCTGCTGGTGCTCCAGACAAGCTCCACCTGTATACTGGTCTGCCCGAGAACCGCCTCCACTTCCAGACCGGTGCACCCGTAGAGCAGGATTTGCAAGGTAGCGGCACACCCGGGGAGCAGAACCACCCTCCGGGTGCACCGGGGAACCGGGACCCCCCACCTCTCCACACTGGCGTGCCTGGGGACGTGCCCGATAGCAGAGATGCAGAGCAGGAGCAGTCCAGCTTCCATCCTGGCAAACCGGGGGACAAAGATCCCTTCCCCTCGCACGCCGGGGACTGGGAGCACACACACCACCATTCCGCAGGTGCGCTGCCTGACTGGGAACCACCCACAGCAGACCTGTCAGTAGATAAGCCCCACCTCCGCGCATGCATGTCTGGGGACAAGCACCACACTCCCATCTGCACAGCCGATGACAAACTTCAGTCTCCTCCTGTCGTAAGCGCCGGGGAGAAAAGCGCCCCGGCTCCGATACCCTATTTAACAACCATCCAGCCAACAGCAACTGAGCCCAACCGCGGGCCGGCCGCGACTCAGGCGGACGTCACCGTCGCAGCTGCCCAGCGCACACTCGCCACCAGCCAGCCCGGCCCGGCGCAGAGGCAGGATCACCAGTCAGCAATGGGACAAGTGCCAGCGGCCTCAGGGAAAGCATCCAGCAGTTCCAGTCAGGTAGGAGATTCTGCTGTGTTACAGCACCAGGGTGCGAGGAGTTGAAATCCACGTACGGTGTCCTTAGGACAAGTACATTTATAAGCAGACCACCTAACAAAACACGCTGTAAGGAGTTCTAACCTGTTGCTCCAAAGAGCCTACACATCTCACATTCTCCAGCAAGCAGCAGAGATTCTCCACAGGGAGCACAAACCAGGCATAGAAAACTTGGCTGAATTAATCCATACGAGCATCTGTGGTTATTTTAACTACAGAACAGAGGAAGGGAAAAAAAAATAAAAAAAAAGATGCTTGCCTCTAACTTCTACTGTTTTTTCCCCTGTAGGTATGGGGTGCCACTGAAAAGCCACCCGAGCCCATGCCTGGTTTTGTTCCCGAAAGCAGTTCTGCTACCCGCTGCTCCTCCTCTGTGCCCACGGGCCACCAGAGCCACTTGGAAAAGCCTCGGGAGACGACGCGAGCTCCCCCGCTGCACCTGCGCTCCGAGTCCGTCCCTACTCACTCCTCCTACAGCTTCACGCCTCCCGTCCCGCCCGTGAGAACGCTGGAGAGCAAAATCGCTGCCGCCATGCACTCCAACAACACGGACGCCATCAACAACTCCAATTACCACGCCTTCCTCTCCTCGTCCATGCTGGCCTCTTCAGTGGAGGAGGCCCTGCTGCCGCCACCGCCACCTCCCCCTCCTTTCGCCGGTG
>JAAGNO010011021.1:51691-84060 GCA_033439905.1 Ceryle rudis | reverse complement strand
CTGGCCAATAATTAAGATTTAAAAAAAAAAAAAAAAGAAAAAGAAAAAAGAAATTATAGCCTTATGGAGGTGGGATATTTAAAAGAGGGCCAGAAATTTTTCAGTGCAATATTTAATTTAAAAATGTATTTGAATCGCTGTCATACTTAAGCATGGATTAATACTTGCTGTCAAACGTTCTGTGCTGCATATAACATCTAGTTCCAGTTTGGCACTCTAGTGATGTTCAGTATTGGCACCTTCTTATTCCTTAGCTTGAGGGAGTCCCATTGATATCAGTGAGACCACATGAAAAAATTAACTTTGTATTCTGTTGCAGTGACTACAAAATTTAATACCTATTAATTTTCTAAAGGAAAACCATTTTACTTCATAATGCCATCGAGATCAATTGAATGCAAATTTTGCTGCCTCTATCAATGCAAATTGGGTTCAGAAGGAATTCTATTTCAGTTTTAGGGTTTTTAAAACTGTGCAATTACATGCTTTAGTAGCAAATGCAATTCATGTTCTGCAAATCTTTGCAAATGGAATCATGCCTATGGTGTTACTGAATAAAATAAATATTATCCTTTCATGCAAGCAAGTACACACCCAATTATTTTTTTAACAGTTATTCACTATCAACATGGTTATCGGTGTCCTGATGGCATTCTGTGTTCGTGTGATTAGACATTTACTGAAGTGTAATGCTTGCATCAGGAAGGGTTAGGCTTGATGTTTGTAGGATTTCGTATAAGGAAATTCAGTTTTTGAACCGATTGCTTTACTTTTTACTCATCCTGGATCTTCCTTGTAGTGATCTAGCAAGTACTGACAAAACCATTTCTGTTCCTTGGAGACATTTGTAAGCTACAGCCTTGCATATTGAGGTGTCCTTTGATATTAAAGTGCTGTAATGACTGGTAGATGTCTGTTCTTCTCTACTTTGTTTTCCTGCATTGTATATGGGGGGTGGGGTGGGGCTGAATAGCTGTAAACCTCGCATTCAGCTCGGGGTAAAATACTCCAGCTACTCTTCAAAGTGTCAAAATTTCAACAGCATTAAGTAGGGCATGGTCTTTCTTTAAACAGTTTTGATAGAAATTAAAATTTAATTTCAAAGAGGCCTCTTGAAGCAGTAATCTAGTCAGTGGAATGGGTAACTCTGCTTTGAAAGCTTGTGGGATTTTGAGCAGAGCACTGGCATTTCCTGTAGACTAGTGACATTTATCTTGAGACCATTCACTTCAATCTTTGTCGCTTTCTCTCTATCTCTCTTGCAGTGGTAGAGTCGATCAGTCCACCTTCCAGGACTTGAGGATAGGGATGTTACTGTCATTCCTGTCTCGAATGCTTGCTGGGAGAGGAGGTAGCTTCAATCAGAGCCTGGCTATTGAGTGTGCTTGGTATTCCCTGTCTTCACTTCTGTGCTACTGGTACCCGTTTGGGGAGCAGTGTACAGTCAAGGTCTCTGTGTACTGCACAGATGCCAAAGATGGCACATGGGCAGGAGTGGGAGCCAGCACAGCATCGTGAGGGAGATGTCTATTGGAACTGATGGTTCCACACTGAGGAGTTGCTGTCTTGCAGGGATCCTAAGGTACTGCAGCTAGGTGGACTGCATCTTCTGTTTCCCACTGAATTTCTACCAGCTTGTTTAGCATGGGAAATAAAAATACTGTCATCCAGAAACTTGAGAAGGATAGACCAGTAACACAAACATCCCTACATGTGAAACTAAAAGATATGTTTCATTCAACCATTTCTCCTTTCTCTCTTACATTCTTATGCTTTTGGACTGGGTCTGGTGGCTGTCTGGCACTGAATCTGGGTGAGTCCAGCCTCTGGTGTTTACATCTGTGCTTGGTATTAGGGCATCTATTGCTTGCCACAGTTGAGTTGGAATTTGCCACTGGAAACTTGCCAGGGCAGGTGGATTAGAGTCTGCTTTAGTTATTAGGGTGTCTGTTTCTTGAGGCTTTGGGGTTAGTTTTATGTAACATTTCAAGGTATTAAAAGCTATCAGAAGGCTACAGTGAGAGAATTTAATGGTGGAGATGCTTTTCTGTGAGGATGATTCATGTGCGGACAAAGCAACAGCCAGTGTTTAAAATACATTAATGCCTGCTGGTCTTGAGATAGTCACTAATCTCTGCATTCTCCATGATAGAGGTCATCAGAAAAATCCTCCTTATGCTGGGGAGTACAAGTAGTCTTCCTGGCCCAGGCACAATTGCTTGTGGCATGGAGGACCACTTGTCACCTGGCCTGGTTAAACCAATTTGGAATTCACATGGGAGTATCAGGAGTTCACTGACATTTGTTGTCCTGGTGCTGATACAGGTAGAGTCCCAGGCCTGTGCTCTTTGGTATGGGGAAGTGGTGGTATTTTCCACTAAACTGAGGGTATTACAGCACAAGCCAAGGCAAGATTTCCCCTATGCAGGGAGGGACTGTACAGCCTAAGCAAAAGCCGAATCTGGTGACTGAGTTTGTTTTTTGTCTGTTTGGATCACAGGTGTTAAATGGAAAGAAGTTGGCTAAGTTGTCTAAATGATAACTGTAGAGATTATGGTGAATTCTACAAGACTGTGCAAAATCTTGTGATGGGTTTCAGTGGTGTAGGCAGTTGGTCCAGCTTGGACCACAGGTGGCTATGTAAGCAAACCACAGAACTACTGTGCACATATAAGTGGCTGTCATCCTTAGTTTGTACAGTTTTGCTCTTGACTTTCTGACTTTGTTAAGGTGATGGCTGAGCTGGGAATGGGTGGTTGAATAAGAGCCACAGATAACTGACTTGGTATTGTGTGCTAATTGCTGATTTCATAAATAGGCACTAGCTCTAACTGCTGTAAATTAGAAGGTGTTAATTTGGTAGATAGGAGTTAAGCCTTCACAATTTCCATGGCATCTTCCCACTGCGGTGTAGTTTCTGGCCTTTCTGATTTCTGGGTTGTTTTTTTTTTTTTTTGTGAAGAGACTCCCTTGGAGGCCAAGCGTGAAGTTAGTGTAAGTGAAGTGCATGGAGATGATTCTGACACCTACTGAGCTCTCCAGGAGTCCTTTCGTCTGAATTCCTGGGTGAATTAGGGTTTAGCAGTTCCAGATTACCTGAAATCTTTTCTAGGGCAAGGGGATCACTTCATGTGACTACTCGCCTAAGTAGAACTAGTGACATCTTGCACATGGGGTAAGCATGCCAAGGAGAGCCGTGCTGCTTATGGCTTTGTTTTCTTTAAGTCCCTTCTGAGCGTAAATATTGACTGCAGCTACTTGGTCGTTAGGGGTAGAACTGACCTCCAGACTGGCATGTGTCAGTAAGTAGGTGCTTATGTGTGGAAGGCTATCAGCCAGACTCCCATTGCAGCGAGGGGTTGTCTGGAGTCAGTGGCTCTCGGAGGGTGATTCAGGTGGGTCTGCACTGGGTATCACACCAGCCTGAGCTCTGCCAGTTGGTCACTGAGGATGAACTGCTGACATTGGCATCTTTTTCCAAGAATGTAAGGGGAAGTCTTCATGACACAGAAGAAAGCCTGTGTTTTAGGTGGCTTACCAGCTAGTGCTGTCTTGGTTTTTTCCCACCTTCCTGGAGAATGACTGGAAACTTCATTTTGATCAGTCTGCAAAGATTGCGTAAGAAGTTTTGGAGAGAAATCAGTCATCATTCCCGAGTGTTATCAATGTAAGTCCTGAGCCAAGAAGTTTTGAAAGACTTCTAGTGTTTCTTGGCTATAATTTGTTGATAATGCTGCACTGAAGATACAAGCCTGCCTTTTGGATCCACTTGTGAAATATTTTCTCTCATTGCACTATTCCTGCTGCATTCGGGCTCTGAGGAAGATGGCTCATCCTGTCTGTATTGCCATATCATTTGTTTTGTTATATAGTTCCAATTTTGTCACATGATATTCTTCTGAATATTAAGTTGTATTCTGAGGTTCACCAACATTGAACAATTAATGGAAGTTTTCTGTTCAGTCTGTTCTGTTGTTGTTTGGTGGTTTATCTTCTACAGCTGCATTACAATATTAGCACAGTAATATTGTATGGCTTCAATTAAAATCCAGCTATGCTGATGGCAGAGGAAATTCACAAGATCCATGGAGATGGTTGATGGAGAGTAGCCTTCCACAGAAATGACTCAGCTCTGGTTCAAGCTGGCAGGGTGAACAATTCCTAGCTGTCTAGGGTTGTGAAGAGAGCTCTGTTCACGGGAGAGCCGTGGTAGAGGTTAAAGTGCTTGATTTGCAAAGTATGTGTCCCACAGGTACCCTTCTGGCCTAGGTAATGTACTAGCAAGTGTCCTTGGCATGGATGAATAGATGTTAGAGTAATGACGGACCAAAAGTAAGCCATAGTAAGTGTCTTGCAGCCAATACAGTGCCAAGACCTTACTTTAAAAAAAAAAAAAAAAAATTACTTTATTTTACTTTGTTATTTTTTTCCACATCCATAAGAACCTACTGCTGCCTGACTGTTTTAAGGTGACAGTAGGGCTGCCTCTTCCAGCAGCTGCTGCGCTTCTCTCTGCTCTGCCCCCAGCCTCACATGTTTTAACACCTCCCTTGAGCTTTGACAGCAATCACAAGTCTGTGTGGTGAGCCGAAACTACACTGACGAGTACGAGAAGTAATTATCTGTTTCTGTCCACTGACTGAAAAACTCTGGTGCTTAACACAATGGCTAATGTGGCAGGGGAAGAGCAAATTTTGCTTTAGGCATCCACATTGAGGACTTGGAACAAACGAGAGCAGTCACGAAACCGAAGCTGTGGAGTCATTGCATTTGGCTTGCTGGGTGCATCTTTGGTTTTACGATGGGTGTGTAAACAGAAGTAAACAACATTCTCCTCCATTTACTTCACTAGAGGGAAGTTCCTCGGGCAGCTGTTGTTCTGCTTTCATTTGGGCCATAAAAATGGGAAAGGTGATGTTCATGTACCCTCTTTCTTTTTTATTAAAAGTTTGAATTTTTTATTGAAGGGGATTTATCTCAACTGTCGGTTTCTATTCCTGGCTTTTATTGATGTTTATAAACCTGAATGGAAAAACCGAGAAAAAGCCAAACACCCAAACCAGCTTTCTTGAAGTACTCAGTCATGTTCTCATTTTTGAAAGAGAAGTTAATTTTATGGTAGTTCTGTGAAACATAAAGCATAGCCTTGTTTAAACAATGAGCTACCTTTGCTCAAATGTATATTTATTTGGAATATTGTATGTTATTTCTGCTTTAGAGGGCATTTATGTGCTGCCCCTTGCAACTATTTTCAGAATTACCGATCAAAATTACTACAGTGGAATGTGAGAAAACATTTGGTCTTCATGTGGAAACATGACTTCTTGAAAGAAGCAGGGTGCAATTGCAGTAGTAACTCGTCAGCCTGTCTGTTAGAGCCGTGCACTTGTGTCTAAACATTGAAGCCGTTCTGCTACATAAAACTGCACGCTGTCTTGTTTTGTTCCCTTAGGCTGCAAAAACCATCTTGAAACTGAGAGGTAAAATAGAGCTGCTTGTGTGATCATTTAGGCTTTCTTTCAGAAGGGTCTGCTGGAGAATGGGAGCTGCTCTGATACTTGGTAATCTTTTGATTTTTCCGAAGTTCAGTGTCATAACTTTGGAAACCAGAAATCTGTTGAGCTGTTAGCTACTTGGAAGCAAATTATATTTAGGTGACAGACCAGCTTGGGGGTTGCAAGTGTAGATGGGCAGTTTGGCTGTGTGAATTAATATTTATTAATTCCTCCCCTTTATTGTCTGTCTTGACAGTAATCACACTCTCATCATAAAGCTTCAAGACAATGATTCTAGCTTTGACTTTCTGAAGAATAATCTCAAAATGCATTACTAATTAATGGGAAGTAATAATAGGCTTGATAACAAGAATTTTAGAAGTTCTCTCATAAATGTTTTGTCTCATTTATAAAATGATGATTAAATATCCCAGAGCACTTTCAAGGTTGTGAATTGATGGCAAGAGCTCTTCACATTTGCTAATGTGGCTCCTACACTAAGTGATCTGAATGCTGTCTCTTTCGTTCCTAAGGCGTATCTGTTGCCGTGAACTGGGGAAATTGCACAAAACATCACTTTGTTTTCTGTTTCTCATTTATTCTTGATGTCGGAACATGTGGCATGATTATGTTTAGCAGGAAACATGAATGGAGAGAAACCTGCAAGGGATGCTTCGTCCTGCACAATCTGTTTTTGTACAGATAGACCTGCTGGAATTTGAAATACTAGGCGTAACCAAATGTTGGCTTGAGGTTTCTATGCACTTTTCGGGTAGTGGTGTTTTCTGCTTTCTTAAATATGGGGATACTTCAGAAGTGGTAGAACTTCCTACTGAGACAATTGTCATTAGCCATGCTGGGCTCTTCTGTTTCTGTTATGGAAATACTGCAGTGGTTTTATCAAGGCCTTCTCCAAATCAGCACACATTGTAATAACAAACCTTTATCAGTTGCAGGCAGGTGCTTTGACTAGCATGGTGTTAACCTTGCTGTGGAATGTGGCAACATGGCAGAGACCTGTTGGTTTGCTAGAGTATTTCTTATGCTACTACAGTGACAGTAGGGAAATGTCAGGCGAGTCCCCAGAAAAAGGGGAACCAGCTTCTCCTATTAGCAATGATGTTTCCCAAAGTGATCTCAGTGTCACCATTTAACAATTCACTAGAGTCTTTTCCATGGGGGAAGACTCTTCTTCACTCTTGCTTTCTTCCAGCTGCTCTAGACCTGCTTTTGCTGTGGTGCTGTGCTGTGTAGAAAGCTCCTCAGGTAATTTGTCATCTCTAAATTCTCAGGGAGAAGATGAAGAAGATCCTATTCCACAGTCCTTCCACTGACCAACCAGGGAAAAGGGGAAAAAAGAATCTTTTGAAAGTCCTTTACAGTAGCCTCTCGGTACGCAGCACATGATCTTAATCAAATAATTGTGGACACATTCTGTGGAGTACACAGGCTATGGTGTTTTTTACTGTATTTCAGCCACTTACAGATTAATTTCTTTTTTTTTGTCCACATAATGAAGGGGCTGTAAACTTATTAGGGGGATAGAGATCATACAGTTTTGCATCCAAACCCAAAAACCTGTTCAAAAGCTAATCAAGGAAACACTTTTCATTTTCAGTCAGTTAACTGTGCCAGTATGGATGATCAGCTGTAAAGTCTTTAGCCTGAAGTGGAGATCTCTAGACTTGTCTGTAGTAAATTTCTTGTCTGTCAGCTATAATTATACCTGTGACTTAGAACATTTACACTCCGACACGCAGGGGGAGCATAAGTGGATTTTTGGCATGTTCTTTCTTCCTGCCTCCTGCCAGTGGTGGAAAGGAATATATACCAAAATAGATGAATGCAGGAAAGTGAGAACTGTTCATATTGGTACCTCCAGTATCTTGCTGCACATCTGACTTCTGATGATTTGCCTTTAATAGTTCCAGTTTAACTGGCTTCTCTGAGTTAAATTACATAAGGATGCTATAATTGCAAGGTATACTTTCAGACCCTAAATATGATGAAAGAATGACTGGCAATGAAGGAAAACTTCGCAGAGATGCTTGGTGTGTGGCATAGTGTGACTCGAATCAAAGTCTGGGAGAATGCATAGGAGAACTCTGTGAACTGGTAAGATTTCATTTCAGAGCAGCTGTCATTCACTTTTGCTTTTGGCCAGTGACGTTATACTCAATAATGCACAGTAAAAAACATAGAGGAAAATTAGTCACTGGTAGCCAATAAAATTCATGCTTCTCATGTTCTGAGTGGGCTTTTCAGAGACCTGAGACAACTATATTCTTACACAAGTGTCGCATGTATAGAAGGAACTTCCCAAAAGTCCCTAGGGAAAGCCTCTCAGCACTCTGTCTCTCCAATTTGGTAACTTGTTTTTAATGACTTAACAAGTCCATAGTTTGAAATTAAATACACCTTTTATTGCTTTAAGAGAATGTTACTGGACATGTGCTTTGCTTGCAGTTTATAGGTCAGTCCCTGAAGGAAAGGTATTGCAGACGGCTCTCCTTGCAACTGTGCTGCTTCTGGCATTAGAAGCACAGGCAGAGAAATTAGGTGAAGGATGTGGCATCTTCCAGGGAACAGCTATGGACAATTTTCTTGTCGTCTTTGAGCCCATCTCTTCTGGGTAAATAAGTCTTAAGAGCTACCATAATCTTGAGTTTACCGGAGGTGACCTTGAAGAGTTTGTGTGTTTGTTTGTTTATAGCCTTTGAAAAAACACTTGTTGGGAAGGGGCAAAACCACTAGCATGGCAAAGATCTGTTGTTGTAAAGCATATCATTTTTGTGTTGCTGCTGTAGGACAGGTGATGAGTAGTGTGTCTATTACTGAGAGTCTGAGTAAAAGTAAATGTAGCAGCATAAAACCTATCATCCCACTGCAAATTACCTTGTATTATTTGTGCTAGCACTGACAAGAATGGGATTAAAAGCAATGTGACTTGAGTGATGGGTTTTTTTCCTGCTTATAGGGTACACATTTGAAGTCCTAATAAAAAAAAGGTCTGGATTATGACAGCTGCTTTCCGCAAGGCTCGATATACCTCTTTTCCAAGTCCTGGAGCTCTGGCTAAGACTGGGGAACTGCAGGGAGCCATTTGCTTTATTTTGCACAGGGTGAGCCAGCACTTGCCTGTGGAAGATCCTGGAGAAGCTTGCTAGTATTTCATTGCAGCAATACAGAGGTTAAAAGGCAGCCTGCCAGCCCTGTCGGAGCAGTATGTTTTGGTGAAGTGGAGGAAGCAGGAAGTCAGAAATACAGAGGAGAAATATTTGTAGTACTTGAGTAAGCATCTGAAAACTTCATAATTAGAAACTCTTAAAATCTAGTAGAAACTCCAGCTGAAAATTTCCCATCATTTCTGTGCCTCCCAGCTGCAACTGAGCAGCCAGAAATGGGAGTTGAATGTAATCCATGTACTTTGGTGAGGGAGAGAAAAACATCACTGGTCGATAAATGCAGAGCATTTTTTTGTATAGCATTTTTGTGTAGACGCTGATATTGTTGCAGGGAGAGAATTGAAATGCACTGTTCTCTGCTCAAGGATATAGCAAAGGCTGCTACTTTGCTGTTAGAACACCATGTGTCATTTGTTTGGTTTTCCCTGTGTTGCAGAACTATTTGGTTTGCAAAATGTAGCTATCCAGGAGGTCAGTAATGGTGATATAGTCTATATTTGCCTGAGTAATGTAATGAAGGTCCTCCTTTCTGTACTAGGAACATAAACTGTTTGTCTTGCTTTGCAAAGTCCTCTGCTTCCTCCTTCTCTCCCTAGCTATTGTCTCTAGCTCAGTCCCAAAGAAAAGATCAATTCCTGCCTCTCCCTGCAATTGCAAAGCCAGGCTGCATTGCCTACTTGTTTTTCAAACAAACATCTCTCTTTCTTCTTCCTGTGTTGCCTCTCAGGTTTCAAAGCCCCCCTCTAGAAACATCCACAAAGCTTTCTCCTAAGGCCTTGCAACGGTATCCACAAGCCCTTGAGGAGGTCTGATGCTTCTGAGGTGCTTTGCCTTTGAATAGTAAACAAACTGTAATGTCACTTTGTTTCTTTATTCCCTCATTTCTGTATCGCCTTTCAAGTACTTAACTTGTTTTGGCAAAGACTGCTTTTTGCCCCGATTCAGTGCTAGTGCTTTTGGGCCCTTTGATAATACAGCTCATGAGTGAGAGCTCGTGTGTGTATTTGGCACGGTGTTTAAAGTAGTATTGCAATAAGTGGGCCGTGAAGTTATTAATATACCTGTTTTATCTTCCACAGAAGCCCCTTGTGCTACTCCACTGATCTGTAGCTTTGGAAGGCCAGTGGACCTGGAGAAGGATGACTACCAGAAGGTTATATGCAACAACGAGCATTGTCCATACAGCACTTGGATGCATCTTCAGTGCTTCTATGAGTGGGAAAGCAGCATTCTTGTGCAGTTCAATTGCATCGGCCGAGCCAGGAGTTGGAATGAAAAGCAGTGTCGACAAAACATGTGGACAAAGAAGGGATATGACCTGGCTTTTCGCTTTTGCTCCTGTCGGTGTGGGCAGGGTCATTTAAAGAAGGACACTGACTGGTATCAGGTGAAGCGAATGCAGGATGATAAGAAGAAAAAATCAGTGTTGGAGAAGAGTACGGGAAGGTCGATGGCAGAGTCAGCAGAGGAAGCCAAAAAGGGCAGGCCAGCCAACAAGCCGCAGAAAGGCTTGAGTAATGACCTTCCGCGAAGGCACTCGATGGACAGGCAGAACTCCCAGGAGAAGGGCGTCATGGGCAGCAGCTACGCCGTTCGTTCGCCCTGTGTTTCTCCCGGCCAGTCCCCACCCACTGGCTACTCTATTCTCGCCCCAACGCATTTCAGCGGCCCTCGTTCGTCACGATACTTAGGAGAGTTTTTGAAGAACGCCATTCACCTGGAGCCCCATAAGAAGAACATGGCCGGTGGGGGCATGTTCAGGAATGCCCATTTTGATTATGGGGCAGCTGGCTTGCAAGCACATAGATCAGGACACTTCGATGCCCCTGTGCAGTTTTTGAGAAGGCTTGATCTATCTGAGCTGCTTACTCACATCCCCAGGCATAAATTGAATACTTTCCATGTACGGATGGAAGATGATGCCCAGGTGGGCCAAGGGGAGGACCTTCGGAAGTTCATCCTTGCTGCTCTTAGTGCCAGCCACAGGAACGTTGTAAACTGTGCGCTGTGCCACAGGGCGCTGCCAGTGTTTGAACAGTTTCCGCTGGTGGATGGGACCCTGTTCCTTAGCCCATCGAGACACGATGAGATTGAATATGATGTTCCCTGTCACCTTCAAGGTACAGGTTGTCTGTCAGTCATGCTAGGTTTCATTAAATGATGGAAATGCCTTCTGTGCCCTGTCCCCCCCTCCCATTACAGGTTTTATCCCAATTCTGCATTTTTAAGCAGTTCTGCAATGCTCGAAGTCACATCCAAATTAATCACGTGGATCAGGTTGAAACACTTAGAAGGAATTACAAAAATCAAGTGCCGTGTAGAAAGACCTGTGCCTTGTGTTGGGGTTTACAACTAAAAGATTTCTCACGCAGTTTCTGGGTAGACCATGGGAAGGTTTTCCAGCCAATCTGTTCTGCAGCGTGTGTGCTGATTTATCTGTTGTGAGCTTTACTCCAAGATACACATCAGCCTTTTAAGTAACCTTTTAAATTTAAGCATGCTGTGCTGTAGCATGGGTAAAAGTTACGTTTGTACCATTGGTGAGATGGGATGCCTCTCATCAACTTTCAGACTAGAGAATCAGTTTTGTTTTATAGCAAATGTGGTTTTTAGTTCATTGGTTTTTTTCTTTCTTTTTTTTTTCTCTTATGGAAAGGACTGTAGTCTAGCCTGTGTTAACACTGGCCTGGAGAGGTTTGTCATAGTAAAAGTAAGCTTTTGATATGATGGGTTGAAGCAGTAATGGTGTAGTGAGTGTTTTAGACTTAGTTCCAAACTTCTACCTGTTTGGACTGCATCCTGATCGTGTCCCAGCTCTGAGCTAAGACTAAGGCAGGTATTCCTTTACTCTTCTAGAGAAACAAATGGTTGTTGTCTGGGAAGAGCTTCAGCTCTTCCTGAAAGCTGTGCCCCGAACTAAGTGCTCAGGGTGGTACACAGCAAAACATGCCTGTCCTTCAGCCTGCTGGCAGCCAGCATGGCTGAAATGTCAGATAAAGTATTCATTGTTTGGTGTTCAAAACTGTTGAAAAGTGTGTTCGGAAAGCATTAACAAGATGTATTTTAACATTTAAGTTTCTCTCTTTTTAGCAAAATTTGTTATATCCCACGTATGGTCATAATAGATGTTATGTAACATTCCTTTGGTCAACAAACTGTATTTTTTTTTTTTTTCTATCCTTGAATCACTGTGCTCTAAGTCACTAAACTGTATTCATGCTAACATTATTGTTTCTGTCTTGCCTCATGTACTTTAAAGAGGAAAAAGTGATAGGCAAATATACAAGCTAAAAAAGCCCCAGGGTAAACAGAACATACATATGTGCGATGACAATGCTTATGTGCTTTGGCGGGGAAGCATGCACGATGCGCTCGTGATTTTATCAGTACTAATAGCTGGTTTAGTAATAGTGAAACTCATCACTTGTTAACGTTTACCACTAAGAATGAAACTGCAAATTATTTTTTTAAATTTTTTTTTTTAGTTAATTGCTTCTTACCCATTGGATGGTGCATCTGAAAAACTTTATCAGACAAGATGCTATGAATAATTAATTGTTAAAATTTTTACCTCTTTGTCCTGGGTAAAATGGTTTATTATCAGGAGTACTCTTTGAAATGAAATTAAGCTTGCACGGTGCTGTTCGAGGGTGTTATTTTCTCTTCAGTACAGAAAATCACTTATTTTATTGTAGGCACGTTTAAGATATCCGGTGCCTCATTTCCTATGTAACAAGGATCCTGAAAATTACGTGTTGGAATGCAGTATTTTAATATGCAGAAACAGTGCAGAACTTCAGATGGGGAAAATTATTTTACCTTCCCGCATAACACAAAACTTCTGTGTGTGGAATTACTTGAACATCTCCAATCTCAAGTGTTCACTGTAAGAACAGAGTTGATTATATTTGCACTTTAGTCTCATTACATCACATTTTTCTAGAGGAATCTTCTAGAGCCAGACATGCCATTGTGGAATAACTCCATTTTTACCAGCCCAGGCTAGCAATACTATATATATAGAGAGAGAGAAGAATCTGGTTTTAGTTTTTTTTCTAAAATAGTTGGCTTAAAAAAACCAAAAGAAATTAAAAATCAAACCATTAGTTTTGAAAGTGTCTGGTATGAACTAATCAGAAATTAATATTTCATTCCCTTTTATCTAGAAGAGGCACCAGATTAAGTGTGTTCATTAAATTACAAGTTCTGATGTGTTTGGCACTGATGCTAAAGAGCACAAATTGCAATCCAACATAAACATATATTATATGCAGTCCTGTTTTATAGCTGATCTGTAACTGCACTACTTGTTAGCTTTGTCTTACACAGCAGTGCAAAATGTGTTCTGTTACAGAATTAGTACTCTGTCAGCCCACTTCTAATAGCCGTCTATTAAACTACAAATTTGGCATAATCTAGATGCCAGATCTCTGTGATTTGTGTAGGGCTTTATGTTTTGTATGAAATTTGCATCTTGAATGTCACACTGGCAAGTTTAGTTACATTTATGTAGAGAAAATATTTCATTTTCAAGTCTGAGCCATTTGTTCTTTGTGGAAGTTAATATAACTCAGGTTTTGAAAGTCTGTGTGTGTACAGAGCTTGAGGTCAGGGTAGAGCTTGATAGAGTCGTAGTTCTGAATGGTGTGTTGAAATCTGTGTGTGTGTAATATATAATGTTTTTAAATGCACTTAATGAATGATCAGGAAAAAGTGCATGACAGAAAATTACTTCTTTGGCTGTTGCCTTTTTCCTTGAGGAATATTAGATCCTTGGTTCCCTCATTGCTGGTAGATTTTGGCAAGTTGTTAAATGAATCTCTATCCAGCTTGCTAATAAGCTTCAACACTTCTCCACTTCTTCTGTCAGGTGGGGATGAAGCTAGGGCGCAGTTCTGGTTTTGGAAACGCTGCAGCTCATCATACAGCTTAACCTGGCATCTGTTCATGGAGCTTCAGCAACTCCTTTATAGAATATTCTGCTAAGGTCTACCAGCAAATAAGGAAGGGAGGGTGGGCAGGGTGATGATGAATTCCTGAGTTTTGCATACATGGAAAACAGTTTCAGTCAAGTCCTATGTATTTACCATAGAGAAACGTATTTTTTTTAAGAAGAGTGAAAGATAACGTAAAAAATAAATTAATAAGATCTGATTTGTATCACCAAAGGTCAGATCACACATTGCAGAAAATGTCTGTTTTAATCTTCTGTTCTAGTCTTCTTAAGAAATGTCTTTCCTGTCCACAGGAAGGCTTATGCACCTCTATGCTGTTTGTGTAGACTGCTTAGAAGGGGTTCACAAAATTATCTGCATTAAGTGCAAGTCCCGATGGGATGGAAGCTGGCATCAGCTGGGAACTATGTATACCTACGATATTCTGGCAGCATCTCCCTGTTGTCAGGTTAGTACCATATGTAAATAAGACTCATAAGGTGAAATTCCAACTGATGATAAAAAAAAACAAGGTTTGTGTATCTCTTCTCCCTTCCCTTCTTCCGTCCTTCTTTTCTAGCCTGTACCTGTGAATGTGATACAAGAAAGCTGACGTGAGTCCTTGTCCCTTTGTGTTAACTTAGGAGGCACAATGGCCTATAGGTAGACAAAAACCAACACAATGGTCAGTGGTTAATACTTAGGTTTTTTAATAAAGCCTCTTTAAATTAATTCACAGTTAAAGCTGATGCTTCCTCTTTAAATTAATTCACAGTTAAAGCTGATGCTTAGGATGTTCACTAGCACTCATGTTCAGCATCAGATATAAATTCAGTAGTATTTTAATAAAAATGGCACATTTTGAGCAGATGTTTCATGTATTTGGGTTTCTTTTAGTTGCTTGAGTTGTGTTTTATCATAAGATAATTGTAGCAGAAAAGCCAAGGGAATGGAAAGGTCTAATGTGTCTTTGTGCTTGGAGATTACCCAGCTCTCATTAATCTTTGCTGTGACTGACTCGGGTGATGGTTCTCCACTGCAGGCTGAAGCAGCTTAGTTTTCATTAAATGCTCACCTAATCTGTACCTTGAGTGAGAAGGATCCACAGCCTGGGGTTATTCCAGAGTAGACACATGCCTGAGGCAGCAGGATCATCAGCATCCAGGAGAATTGTCCATGTGATGGGCAGAGCACTTTTGTTGTGCAGGCAGTGGTAGACAACCGTGGAAAAAGCATTTGTGTGGGAATGGCTCAGTGTTCCTCTCGGGATGCTCAGGAGTAGGCTGTTGCCTTTGGACATGCAGATGTTGTTACTGGGTTAGGACAGGAGCCTCACAGAGATACGCTCTTTCAAAGTGTGATCACTTTGTGGTAATATGTGTGTGCTTAAAAGCGATATAAAATACAGTTTTGTCAATATGCAAAATGCCATTTTATTTTAAATGTAGTGTGTTTACCAAATGTGTTGCTCAAAAGACAAGTGATGTTGCTGCTACTGATTAAAATTATATTGATAACAATTATAATTAAAGACAGAGGTATTACCTCCAAATTCAGTGTCTTTTGAGATGGTAACTTTTTATTAAAAATAAGGACTTTTAAAGATAAGACATTGGTGTTGACTTGCTATCTCTGTAAAAGCCAGCAAATTTAAATTTGAATTGCTTCTGTTGAATGTACAAGACAAGAATTAAGGTCTCATTACACGAGAGCCTTAATTATATGATTAATGGACAGTGTTGACAGTACATGGCAAGTAATAGACCTGACTGTGAAATCATTAGCTGCAGTGACAGTGATTGCCAGATAATACACATTATTGTTTCACCATGATTGTTACAGATCATTCTGTGCATACAAAGGAATGACATTTAAATATGGCATATAATTTAACTCTAAATTGTCTTGTTAATTTTATTTTGTGGGTTTATTTTTTTTCAAAATCTATGGATGTAGGATAATGAACTGCAGCCACCATTGGGTTACTAGCACCTACCCGATGTGCTGGACAGTAGCAAGGGGGAAAACAAAGCTTCGGTTAAGAAAATCACACAAATCTATACCCAGCTAGATTGTATTTCTTGCAGTGTCTATTTCTCAAGAAGAGCAGATGGCCGTGGAGCTGGTGGTTTGTTTTTGAGTCTTGTCCCAACAGTAATAATGCTTCAATAATTTCTTCCTCTCCTTATCCCAAGAAAATTCCTTATATCAAGATTGGCTTTGAAAATAATTTTTTGATCTTGACAGTGAAGAGCTGAAGCTTTCATTGGCATACTGGGCTGTGATGTTAAGTCTCGGTGCAGCTCAGGCCAGCGCTGCTCATTTGCCACCTTTACTCTTAAACTCCTTTATGGTCTTAAATCCCTTCTGCTTCTCTTGAGTATTTCAAACAGCCTGCTGAGCTTTCACACTGCCCATTGCTTTCTTTACATCAGATGGGCTGGGTTTCTCAGCTAGATTTCTTCTCAAAACTTACTTTTTTTTTTTTCTTACGCAGTTACTGCTGAACTTTAATAGCTCTGTCTGTCCTCACCCTTGACCTTTTAATTTTTTTCTCATATCCATCCAATGTAATGTTGGTCCTTTCTCAGTTGTAGAATAGTTTATGTGCTTGAAGTGGTGTTTCATTTGTATAACCTGATATGTATTATAAATGTTTAAATAGATACTTAAAGTGATACAGTACCATGCCATGTGATTAAGTAGATTCGAGTTATACTTTTATTAAGCCAAATGATTAAATGTTGTTATATTTCATAGAGAGATCATGTTCCAACATCAGCCTAATTGATTGAATTGTATGGCACAAATGTAAAAATTCTGTCTTCGCTTCGGGACTTCATTAATGATTTATTGAGACAGCACTTCTTGTGCTAGGGATTGAGGAATTGGTTCCAAAATTCAGTAACAGAAAACAATTGTTTGCATATATAAACTTCAAAATTCTCTACCTCCTGTCAGCCAGAGTGGGAAGTAACCTACTCTCCAGAATTTGGTGTGGTATTTCATGTGAAAAACGCTGTGCATGCCTGTGAGTTTCCAGTCGGAGTAAGGAATGTCTTTACCAGCAGATCCCATTACTGCCAGTTTCCTAACTTACCCCTTCTCCTGCTGGGGAGGGAAAGGGGCTCTGTGATGCCCTCTTTTTCAGAGGCAAGAAGCAGAGGCAAGTGTGATTATTTCAAAAGGGTTTTGTTTGTTTGTTTGTTTCTTACAGGCTCGACTGAACTGTAAGCACTGTGGGAAGCCAGTAATAGATGTACGGATTGGCATGCAGTATTTCTCTGAATACAGCAACGTCCAGCAGTGTCCTCACTGTGGAAATCTAGACTACCACTTCGTGAAGCCATTTTCCTCATTTAAAGTTTTGGAGGCTTATTGACGAAAGCTTTGCTTTAGTAATAGCTATTTTATGGGTATTTCAACTTTATTACATATCTTTTTATAGGATTCATTCTGTGATGAAATTTAATTTCTTTTCTAACTGAAAGAGCAGCTTCTTTGTCTGTGTACATATTAATATGTGTATATATACATGTTGTTAAAACCAGAATCCTCCTGACAAGATCTCTCTGAAGGCTGGAGGCAAGCCAAATTAATGGCCTTTGAATATATCCCGAGTGTGGGGTAAAGTTCAGCTAAAAAAGTTTTCTTTTTGAATTTTTTTTTTTTGTATAATTATAATACAGTTTATAGGAAGAGAGTGGGGAGACATACAGGACAGAGAAATGTGTCCAGTTGGAAAGCAGATAACTATGTAGGGTTGTTGTCCCTCCAGCTTGGTGGAAATGGGAAATCGTTGGACAGAAACCATCCTGTTACTGTTGAGTTCATTCAGTCTTTCGCATCAGTTCCCGTGGGTGCAGGAGCTGGCCCTGCACTGCCAGTCACCTCAGCAGGCTTGCTTTCAGATTTCCTGAGATGGGGTAAGCTAAGGCATCATGACAAGTGAATGTAAATATATGCCAGAAAATGCAATCTTGACATGAATTTTTTTTTTTTTTTTTTTTTTTTTTTTGGCATAGTGTCTTCCTGGCTGTGTGTGTTTGATATGCGTTGCCCTCACTGATGGACCGTACGGCAACAGTGCTGCTTCCACCAGGGCTGTCATGGCCCAGCCAGGTCATCTGTTCATACCAAAACAAGTGGGAGACTTTAAAATGCTTTATTTAGAAGTGTTTCTTCACAGACGTTTTAGGGCAGGAACAAGCTGAGCTGAGGGGGAATGTGTTTGTATATGTCTGCTGGGGCTGAGGCTTTGGGGCCTACTGTGGACTGGTGTGGAAGGAGGACCGTGCAGTGGGACCTGGGCTGTCAGACCTGTGAGAACTGAGGGTACTGAATACAAAACATGGCATCAATTCTCAAAAGAATTAATTGCTAGACCTTTGTCTTTCAAAATTGTGTTAAGTCCAGGATCTAAAAAGTTGGAGACTTTTTAAGAAAGCAAATTTAGCATATTTACTTTCTACATGCCTCTGTGCTGTATGTGATGGACTGCATTAGACAGTGAAGAAGACTTGGAAGACTTGGCCCTGTAGACTCTGCAGTTGTTGTTGCTTTGTTCCCGTATCTCCCTTCCTTAAATAAAATTTTTAAAATAGGTCATTAACCTTTTGCTTGGTTTCTCAAGCCAGTTGAGATTTAGGAGAGGTTTGGGGTATGGTTTTGTTTTGTTTTGTTTTGTTTTTCTTTTCTCTGTAGTCTATTTATGGAGCAGTTGGCCACTCAGGAGGTGTGGGGTTTGTTTCTCTTTACAAGGTGGGATCGCTTTTTGTTTCTTTTGAGTTTTTTTTTTTTTATTTTTCCAAATTAGAATCTTTTTAAAAAGTGTATCTAGTGAAATCATGATCTTGAAAATGGCCCTGATACTCTGCCACTCTGGGAAAGAAAGCAAAAAAGTCAGAAGCCAAAAAAGTGTTTCATATGCTGGACTGAGAATTATGCTTTCTGCCAAGTTAAATTACTGTGCACTTAAAACTCAAACCGAATATCCATTTTTCTGTGTGCATAAAACCACCAAGTTTACAGTTTTATTTCCTGGCTGTTGTCACTGCAGAATTTGTTCCCTTTAGCATTAGCCACTCTTTGAGTAATACTCAGGCTGCACAGAGGGCTTATGTTGGCATGTACGAAGTACTGCTAACTCGAGTGGTAATGTCCTTAGAAGCCAGCTAGATCACGTTGATGGTTTTCACACTGGGCTGTATCTTGTACAATTACACTGGTAATCCACTGCCTGTCTGAACAACAATGTTAGCAGGCTATGGTAGCCTTCATCATTGGTGCTCCCCTCCTGTCCTCTCTCCCCGGCTGGTTTTGCATCTGGTGCACATTCCTGGGGTTTTGTGCAGTTCTTTTTAAGGAGAATTATGGGAAGGACTTGGAGAGACTTCTAACACTGTCAGGTTGAGGCTACCAGAAATCAAGTTACACCAAGCCCAGCTGCAGTGGAACCAGCACTGTAACCATTGTCCATAGGAGCAGGAGCTGGCCTACGCATACCTGGGCTGGAAGAAGGTGTTTAACAGATAAAACCTGGTTAGCTGTGCAGTGTAGACTTCCCCTATGGAGAACCAGATTATAATTTGAATGAACTCCTCAGGGAGGATGAGCCCTTCAGCTTTAATGGTGCATTGAGCAACCTCATGGAGTTAGGGTACCTAACAAGATTTGGGGTTGCATTGCCTGTCAGTGCTGTGAGAACCAGACCAGCTAGACAACAGCTAGACTGTTCCAGCAGCCTGAAATCATACTGCAAAGACAAAGCTGCTGAAATAAGAAAAATTAAAGGATACATCTGTTACTGGTCTTGAGTGCCAGTCATTCATACCGTGAGTCAAGGGCGTTGATTCCCACATAGGCTACGTGGTGTTGTGTAGCCACTTTTTCATGCACTCAGTGAGGGGAGGTGTCACTGTACAACACACAGCGTAGGGGAGAAGTGGGATCTGGAGTCCTAAATACGTGTTCATTTATGTTCCTTACAGTAGCTTAATTTATAATTCTCTAAGTACTTAGATGCCTCCCCAGACAATGTATGTGTGTGTCAATCGAGAATGAGAAGACATGGAAAAAGGGAATTTAGCCAGCTTTAAAAACATGAGTGTATGAAAGGTAGTACAATATATTCAAGTCAAAGCTAAGAATGCAGCAGACTGAGAAAATGTAAAGGGGAAAGTATATTTAAAGTCCTAACAGTGACAAGGAATTACGTACAAATCTATCCAAGACAACAGTTTACTTCTCCATCAGCTTTTCATTTAATTCTGCTCTTAAGTCAACCTACTGCTTGAGCAAATACCTATTTTCTTGCAAAACACATCTCTCAACTTGAGGCTAGCAGCACTTGTAGCACTCTAAAAATGATCCTCAGTGGTAATCAGCTGAGCTACAGAAAGATTCCTCTGAAGATTCTGTCTTCAATTTGTAGAGAATGCTTTCCCTGCTTCTTGATGGTACTGAAAACTTTTGAGCAATTTGGGCTACTGCAAAGTGCGGTATTTTCTGTAACATGCATCAGATTGCAGGTAAGCAGTCAGGCCCACCCTTTGACCATGAGAGTTTCAGCTGGGCTTTGCGTAAGTACAAAAGCAGAAGTGACTTCTTTGAGACCTAATGGCTACTTCAGAGGTTAAACTAGACCGCAGCTCTTTAGCTTTCTGTCTTGATGAGCATTGGAAGTGGCTATGAGCTTTTCAATGTGTGAAAAGGGAAATTGTTTTCCTAGCTAGGGAGCTGCTTGCTTTGCTTGTTTGGCTGAAGTTTACTCTTCGTTACCTTTCATTTTTTTTCTGATGCTGTGTGTTCTTTTTAATCTGGCCTGTGGTCTGATTAAATTATGCCTGAAATATGTTTTGTAAATGAGAATACAGTCCTCTGCATTTGGAGAGTCATTCTACTCTTAAGTGCACGATACTCCTTGTGATAGTAATAGGAGTTGCATGTGCAAATGCTTTTCTTTCCAGTAGTTAACTCTGTTTTCCATTAGGAGGGTCTTGCTTTTAGCTAGACTGCATATTTTGGATGTGTAAAAATTAATTCATCCATCAGTAGGATGTTTAAATTTTGATAACTGTAACTAACAGACTGCACATCTTTTACATGCTGAATTGTAATTTGGCATCTACCAGGGTGAACAGCTTGAAATTCTCATTCTGTCTAATGCTGCGGAGTCATTAAAACTACAGTATTTTATAGCCAGCCCATACACTATCCTATAGTCTATTTGCATTAACATCTCCAGTAGTGAGCAGTGTATTCATTATATTCATAATTTAATTGGGAAAATAGGGAATATTCCTATAAGGGAGGCATCTAACCCAATTTTGTTCTTTTTCTTTCTTCCACACCCCCCCACTCCCCCATCTATTCTTCATTTTGCTCTACCAGCTAACTGAGGACAAACATGTTGTAAGGCCACTGGTGAGAAAACCCCTCAAAAATACATTTTTCCATAAGGTTTTCTTGTTGAGACATTCTTGGATTGCACTTTTGCAGATGGAAGAATATGTACATAGCAAATGAATGTTGAAGAAATTAAAATAATTGGTTATGATATCATTTCCGTGTGTTGTTAGAGAATATTTTGTTGTGACTTCTCTGTATTAAAAAGTAATAAATACCAGATGGCTAGCAGTGTGGGTTCTTCTTTCCCCCTTCTTCTCGACTAGTTTTTTACACCTGCTCTTTATACAGAGACTTACTGTAGTCACCTTAAGTATTAAAGGGCACAGTGAAAACGGGTTTTCAGTGTCAATTAAAATTAAACTCTGATGTAGTAATTTTGAAGGCTGCCATGCTAAAAAGGTGGTGGGGGATGTGACGTGTCCCCTTGCAAAGTAGAAGTCCCACTCACTTTGTTGACATCGTAAATGCTTCTCCTGCAGTGTTGCGCATCCTGCGGGAGCTGATCTGGGAATGCCCGTGTGCAGCACTGGCCATTGCCCGCGGGGATGAATAGAGGATGGACTGCTGAATCCTTCACTTCTGATTGAGTCTGTTAATGGAAATATGCCCTCTGGTGCCTGAGAAATAGCAGAAGGGCTTCTGTAGGGGAGAATGCCATACAGTAGTACAAGGCAAAAGGGTTTCTCATGTTACGACTGAACTCTTAATCTCTGAAACGTCATTGCAAGGGAGGGAGCCTCTGATCCTTGCTTCCTGTGTAATGTTTTCAGCAGTCTGACTAATCATCTAATCACATAGTTTAGCAAACTTGGCTCCATATGCTTACGGGGTGATTTTTCAGCTTTTGCATATTACCACAGAGAAGTTTAGGAAGGATGGGAATGAATGATCAGGGCAATCCGGACTTAGAAAAGGTAAAGCAATCTGCCACGGCTTGAGAGACGGGGTGATGTGGAGATTGGAAACACTCTCTAAAGATCCAGCCATAGCTGTTCAAGTTTAATTTTGGAAGCAAGTAACTATGGCTGGCTTGAATAACCTGGAAGCTGAGAAATGGTGTGTTGTGGTAATTCTGAGAAGTGCTCGGGATAGTTGCCTTTTTAAAATGTGAAGATCTGCTTATGAGATGGAAATGTAAATAAGCTACCAAGTAATTGCAAGTGAATGCAGTGATTCCTTATCTATATCTTGCTGAAGCAATCTCAGGTTGTGGTTTAAGCCTTAAGCTTATTTGGGTAAACTAAATGAGAACTAATGCTTTGGGGAGGCCATTCCCCTTACTTGCTTACTGCAATCTTTCCCACTTTTGGTAATGAGCATTGAACTGCAGAACTTCTGGTTTGATCTGCTGTGGTAATTACTGTGTTGCTAAAAGAAACTGAATAGCTTTGAGAAAATGTGGAGGGAAGAAAAAGTCACTGAAAAAAATACTTTTCAAGCTGTTACATGATATTATAGGTAGCTAAAGTTGGGGTGGCACAGGCAAATTGGGTTAGGAGCATGCCTGGGCTCATGTTCCTGCTAGAGACATCCCTGATTGTATCAGATGAGGGGAACGAACTATTCAGGCTGCATGTGTGTGTGGGTGTGTGCACCTAAAAATACATGTCCAGGTTTCATGCAACTGTATTCATATTTGATTTCTATTCTGCTAGTATTCTGTGAAACAACTTCTGTTCATTCTGATGCTAGTAAAACCCGGCCCTATAAAACAAAACCTGCTTTCCTCTTACGGCTGCAGCTGCTGTGCTTTGTCATTGACTTGATACATTAATATTTTTTGGCTTAAATATGTGTATTAGTCACTGGGTTTCCCGCACATTTGCTTTTCATTCAGTGATGTTCCAACCAACATCAGTGGGATGTGCAGAGGAACTAGAGTGGCTGCTATAGCTCCTTAACCCACTGCCTGCCTGATGCGATCCTCATGTGAGCAAAGCTTGCAGGGCTGATCCAGGCGTGGTGGCATCTGGGTGTAGCTCTCAAGCCATGTTCCAAGAAGAAATTTGCTCCTTTCTCCCATAAAGAAAAATGTTTCCTTTTTGTAATGTACCTGCTTGGAGTGCTGTATATTAAGAGTTTACATCTGGCTCCATTATATAAAGTAACCCTGAAGCTACTTCCTTTTGTTAAACATGCACTGCATTTGTTTTCTTGTGAGAAGAACACGTGTGCAGATCACATCCATCTTACTGCTTCTGTGTCCCATTTTCCTGGCTACACACTCATTTAACAAGCAGTTGAAAAAAATAAAAAGCTCCAGTAGGATCTTTTCAAAATAAAATCTCCCTGGTTATCCAGATAGATTTACAGAATAACAAATCAATGCATTGTGCGATGCCTGCATGACTCTTACTCATAAGAGTCACAACTGTGGAATGGGGGCTTTGGAGATAGAAGGTAATCCAGTCATAAAATCGGGGAGACTTAAATAATAATATAAATTGACAAATATTTCTGCCCTTCTTTTTTCCTTTTTTTTAGTGCCTGAACTTTTAAATGAGTTTGTCTTCAACCTAAATAATACCTTGTGTTTGGAATGTGATGAAAAGACTTGTTCTGAGAAACATCCCCGCTAGCCGGTTACTTGCATAACGTTCTCAAACCTCCCAGTCCCCACACAACAAACTGATCCTGTCGTATTTAAATGTTTAGGAAACATCATTCTATTGGCATGAGACAAATACTAGTTGAGGCTGAGCTCTTCTTTTTCTATGTCTTCTGTAAGACCTGGAGGCAGACAGCACCTCTCGGATCAGAGACAAGAAGAAGATCAAGAAACTGAATCGGAATCAAGGATCAACGTTTTAATAACAAGGGAATATTTTCTTTAAAGCTTTGTTTAAACAATTGCTATGGTTACAGGCTCTGTAACCAGGATACTCCAGTTAACACAAATAGTAATTTGGTTTAGCTTGCTTTTTCATTTCAATTTTCTGCCAAAGAATATATTGAACTGTGTGGGAGTCTTTCGTCGCCATCAGGCAGCCTTTCCGTCAGTACAGTCAGCGCTAGGCTGGCTGGCTCGGCTGACAGAAAGGGAGCAGGCTCCAGTCCTTGGTGTATGGCTGGGGCAGACATGGGAACCGAATGGTTGGTAGCAAAATACCACATGAGCTGTAAGTCACTGCTGAAGGTGGTGTGCTAGACAGATTGGTTGGAGTACAAGTCAAGTGCAGAGTAAAGGGTGACTCCTCTCAGGAAATTTATGGTGGTTTTTCCTGATGTTTTTGTAAGAAGTCCTTACTTAACAATTGGCAGTGCTTGTACCTTGTTGAATTTAACTTGCTATGCCTCTGGGTGGAAGAGTCCTTGTTCCACATCTTTGTCTATTCATTCCCATCTGTGCTGGGCTGAAGGGATGCTCGCAGTCTGGGAGGCATGGACCTGGCTCCTTCCAGACCCAGTGAGCTGGCTCTGCACCTCAGAGCTTCCAGGTACAAGATGGAATGCGGAGAGGCTGAAACCAGGCCTGGAGGGGAGCAGCATGGGTATGACTGAGCTGAATTATTTTGCTTCCGTGTTCTGCCTCCCTTATCTGTGATATGCTTGTGACCTGCTTCTGAGGGCTATTTACCTCAGGGTAACAGGAACAACACTTAACTGCCCCTGCTGCTGCATGTCAATGTCCCCTGTTGCCCAGGGGAGCACCTCATGAGGGTCCTTACTTCATTATTTCTGTGCTGAAGGAAGATCAGGGGCATACTGTCACTGCTGTGATATGACTGTTTAGTGCAAGGCATCATGCCCATGGAACAGGAGTGGCTATGCAGCAGGTGGAGTGGGATCACCCAGACATCTTTCTGCTCTTTGTGAAGATCCTAACAGAAGGAGCTGCCTGTCCGTGGCTGGAACAAATGAGAAAGCAGTAGCTTGCAGAAGAACCAGAAAACCAAGCTAGGATTTTGGCATTGTAGCTGTCCTGTCTCCTGAACTCCATACAAATGCTGATGTGCCTGTTATTGCCAGAAGAGGACATGTACTAGTGCTTTAGATAATTGCTGGACCTCGGAAATTCAGAGTACAGGTATTGCTGAGAACAAGCACTGTTTAAAATTAGTCTAGTCATGTGTTTACTGGATCTCTCATTAACAAGGAATTCTTAATAAGAATTATTAGTGAGGGATTACCCTCTAAATCCCTTTCAAAGGAAGAAAAGAATCATAAATCTGACTGCTACAGTAAAGTGAGAACATTTAACTGAAGGTATGAAAGAGGTGATGGGGTAGTTACATTTCACTTCCCCTGTGAAGAGTGTAGAGTAGAGCGTGGTTGGAGGGAGGACACAACAGACTCAGGGAAAGGTGGAATTAGCATTTTGGTGAAGATGGGGAGAACTTCAGTCAAGGTGTTTGATGACTAATTTAGCTTACTCGTGTAATATGTGGCATGGGAGAAACTTGTGAAGTACCCAGGGCTTCCTTTGGTCACTTGTCATTACTCTTGCTAGAGCTGGTAGGGGTTAATACTTGTAGCACTGGGTACAGCCCAGTTCGAGAACGCCATGAGAGGGGAGTCTGTTGGTTGCGCTTTAGCTTTTGCTGAGGGTTGTGTGTGCCTGCTGGCACTCCCCTCCGTGGGGATGGCAGCATCGTTGCGGCCTCACTGGAGGTTTGTTATTTGTGTGGATTTTGTCATGGTCCATGTCTGACCTTCTCTGAGGAAAATGTGCTGGCAGGAGAGGAGCACTGGAGAGCCCAGCTCCATTCTGCTCCCATGCTGAGATCCCGGCTTCCCTCTTGTCCCTTGGCTGCTCAGCTGCCACCTCTGTGCAAACACACACCTACATCTAAAGCAGCTGTACTTTCCAGGCCAGATTACTGTTGAATCCTCTCTCCCCCTGCACTAAGCTGCTGATTAGTGGAAATGTAGTTTTGTGAGCCAAGCCAGAGAGATTGGGACAAATTTTCAAGTGGTGTGTATAGTCTTCAGAAAAAATGCTGTGTAACTGTGAACTCTCATTTGCTTCTGATTGATTTGATGGACGTCAGAGCACAATAAACATGTATGTGAGAACTTGCACTGGTTTAACTACAACAATTTGAAAATGAACAGGCGTGAACAAGACCCAGAAATGTCTGTAGTGCACTTTTGAGAACCTGTAGTGTGGTAGTGAGGACCCCAAAATGAGCCTGACTTCACAGTACTGTCCTTCCCTCTGACTGCCCTAGGTGCACCCTATGCACAATGGAAGATATTTGAGACAGGCTTTTGAGTCCTGGAGTCAACAGTGTGAGGGCGCAAACCATGTGAACTTCATCATAGTGTCTTAACCTTGCCCCTGGGTTCCAGGCCCAAGTAGTAGACAAGTCTTAGCAGTTAAGTAGTTAACCATCAACTGTGACTCTTAGCTAAGTTGTTTCGGCAGAAGTTTTTAAAACAGAAGTACATATCCAGCAGACTTCAAAATGATTGTCACACATTTATTTTCAAACTCTGCTGGTTGGAGTACCCTGGAAGATGCCCTGTGGGGTATGTTTCTGTTCAATATAGTTGATCAATATAGTTGTTCAATATAGTTGATCAATGATCTGAATGCAGGAGCTGAATGCACAGGTAGCAAGTTTTCAGAAAATAACCAAACCAGAACGTTCTGTTAACTCTCTTGAGGGATGAGAGGCCTTGTAGAGGGATCGAGACAGGTTGGAGCACTGGGCAATGATTAATGGGATGAAATTTAACAAGTACAAATGCTAGGTCCTGCCCCTGAGATAGAGTAACCAGACACAAGTATAAATGGGGAGAGGAGTGGCCCTGCAGAAAGGGATTTGGGAGTGCTGATTGACAGCAAGCTCAATATGACCCAGCAGCGTGCCCTGGCTGCTAAGAGAGCAAACCACATCCTGGGGTGTGTCAAATGCAGCATAACCAGCTGGTCAAAAGAGGTGATTATCCTGCTGTATTCAATGTTGGTGCAGCCTCACCCTCAGTGCTGTGTCCTGCTCTGGGCCCCACAATTTAAGAGGGATGTGAAAGTCCCTGAATGTGTCCAGAGAAGGGCAACAAAACTGGTGAAGCAGTATCCTAGTTTGAGCTAGAAGAGAACTAATTCTGTTCAGTGATTTTACTTTTCATCTCAGTCTCTTCTAAATAACTGCACTTTATGAAATTAGCAGCCTGTTTTCACAGGCAGTGTCTGCTTCTAGCAGTGATACTGCTCCATGTTTAGAGTTACTACCAAGGATCAGTATGCAGAAAGGTTCTTGTTTATACTTGCCCCTGTGGGAGACCAATGTCATGGCTAAATCTTATGTACCGTGTTGGGGTGCTGTAAAGCAGGAGGCCGCACCTGTGGGAAAGAGCAGACAGGACAGGTGACCCTAAACTGACCAGTGAGGTATTCCATTCCATATAAGTCATATTCAGTATAAAACTGAGGGATCACGAGAACTAAGTCCTCTTCTTCAATGGCTGTCATCTGAGGAGGACTCCATCTGTTCTGCCTTCCAATACATGCATTCCTGAAACCAGTTCCAGAATCCAGCTCCTGAATCTCTTTCCCATCTGGATCTTCCACAGTGCCTGCCCTGCAGCATCAGTGGTGATGGTGATGTGATTGCCATCAGGGGTGTGGGGTGGTGGTGGTGTGGTGTTGAGTTTGATACTGGTTTTGTATATATTTGATTTTATTGTTTTTAGTTTCATTAAAGCTGTTTTAGTTTTCCAATCCATAAGACTCTTGCCCTTACTCACTTTCACTTGCCTTTTGGGAAGGGAGAGGGGTTGATAGAGAGTATCTGTCATTTGTCTAGTGGCCAGCCCCATCCTAACCTTGAGGCTGGGAGGAACATCCTATGAGGAGTGTCTAAGGATTTGGGGCTTGTCTAGTTTGGAGAAAAGGAGGCTGAGTGGTGACCTCCTTGTTCTCTACAGCTTTCTGTTGAGGGCATATGGAGAGGGAGGTGCTGATCTTCTCTTCCTGAGATCTAGTGATAGGATGTGTGGGAATGGTTCAAAGCTGCACCAGAGGCCATTCAGACTGTATATTAGGAAGCATTTCTTTATCAAAAGGGTGGTCAACCACTGGAACAGGCTTCCTAGAGAGGTGGTTGATGCCCCAAGCTTGTCAGTTTAAAGAGGCATTTGGACAATGTCCTTAATAACATGCTTCAACTTTTTGTCTTCCAACAGAGTTTGTTTCTCTTCTCCTTCTCCTCTCCTTCTCCTCCTTCTCCTTCTTCTCCTTCTCCTCCTTTCTCTTCTCCTTTCTCTTCTCTTTCTATTTTATTATTCTATTCTATTTTAGAGCAGCTTCTCAGTAGTAGGCTGGTATGACAAGACAAAAAGTCTTTACAAGATTGACTTAAGCTTCTTAACTTTTAAGGATTATAAAAGACTTTTCCTTGTTTTACTTGGTTGACTGTAACACGCATGGGTGTGCTTTAGCCAAGTTCTGGTGGTGCTGCATTTTTCTTATTAATCTTTGTAACATTTTGCCTGGCAAGAGGAACAGTACCTGCAGAAAGTTCACACACCTGTGTAAATATTACTGTTAACAATTACTACTCTGCTGAGTAGGAAAGATTTGCCAAAACCTCAGGAGAAGAACTTTATCAAGCGTAGGAACCTGAGCTTATGGGAGGTAGGGCCCAAGTAGCTAATGCTGTGTCACACATCCTGTTGAAGGTGCAGCTGCAGAGAGGTGAGGTTTTTGTATTCCCAGCAGACCTGGCTGAACCTACCTGTTTGCCAACAGTTGCTGCTTTACTTAGCTGGCACAGCTGCCTATGTAGGTATCCTCTGAGCAAAGCCAGGTCAAAATGATCTGGTTTGCTTGAGCATTTTCCTAACTATACCTAAAGCTGCCTGATGCATTTTCACCAGGCTGGGTTAAGAAATGATCACGTGAGCTGGTATGCTGTCAAAATTGCCAAGGGTTTAAGCTGTGGTGGAGTTCATGTTGAGGTACGGGGAAGACTAGGTGATGAATGGGAAGTGGTGGCTTCTTTGCTTGAATAGCAGCACTTCAAGCAGGGAGGAAGCTCACTGCTGCAGTTAAGCATCTCTGTGAGCTCTCTTGTCATGAAAAAAGTGTCCTGTGTCATCTCAACAGAAGAAGAGCTGGATTTGTTCAGTCTGGAAAAGGCTTGGGGGACAATGAACTGTTGTCTTCAGCTGATGATGGGAGGCTATGGAGAAGACAAACGGCATGGGCTGCACCAAGGACGATTAGAAGAAAAAAATTTCACTGTGAAGACAATCAAACATGGGAACAAGTACCCAGAGATGTGCAATCTCTGTCCTTGGAAATATTCAAAAGTGACAGGACCTGAGCAACATGACATAACTTCAAAATTGGTCCTGCTTCCCTTAAGAAGGAGAGGTGTCCTCTAGAGTTCCCTATGAAAGTAAAATATTCTATGATTACAGTGGTTTTGTGGGGTTTTTATGGCTTTTTAAATTAGATTAAAGCACTTAATCTTACTGAGAAGTAAATGTTGCTTGCACTCAAAATAACTCATAACCATATTCACTGCCTGAATTTTATGTGCAGAAAGATCATTTGTCTGAGACACGGGGTCCCAAGAGCAGGAATTATAATACAAAAACTGCAGGGGTTTCAGGTCCACATTGTATGTCTTCCCCAGCTATCTACCAGTGTCGATGGGATCCTCCAACAGGCATCCCAGCTCCTCCCTGGGAGAGAAATGCACAAAGCACAGCAGAGTTGTTGCAGTGTCCTTGCGGCTGTGGTGCTACAAAGCTTACATCGTTAAAATGCGTTACTACAGCTCTGCAGGTCTACATGCTTCATAGCCATAACAGAACACGCTCCATCATATGATATGTTATGTTAATATATAATTAAAATGTTAGGATGGTATATGTTAATTCACCAGTAACTGCAGACAAAGATGTGTTCCACCAAGAATCTCTATGGATGTGTATATAATAAAGGCATAGATAATTGCAAACGTAATAAACTGAACATGTGGAAGGCCTGGGTAGGTTAATGGCAGCCACTCTTCTGCACATCCAAGGTAAATGTGATCTTTTATAGAAGGGGAAGCTCAATCTCCTTTCTGGGGGCCAGCTGAACGTATTGTTGTGAACCATGTTTGGAAATTGCAGTTATTTTCACTGATTATTTAAAGTGTTGTGGGTGTATTTAATTTTGCAGGAAATGATAAATGAAGAGGAACGGGTTGACTAAGGCAGGTGAAGAGAATTACTGCTGAGTAAGATATCTCTCATGGTGGCAGGTCCATTTCTTCCTGGCCCTGTGTGAAGCTGTTATTTCTGTCATCAACGCTTTTCTGAACAGACTTTCTAGCTGTACAGTATAGCACCAGTCAAAAGTGTGGTTTTGTGCAGTGGTCTGCCAGTCTAGCAAGGGTCTATAATCGCAAAGTTAAAACCAAAACTGTCTCCAGTTGATGTAACTCAGACATGACCCTGAATTTCAGGAGGTAATGCTGCATTACCAACCCACAAAAAAAGGCTGCTCCTAATAAAAATGACACAGACCACTCTGTTGTTTTTCTTTCTTTGAAATAATTGCCTCATTTTCTTTACATTACATTCAGCCTCCAGTGTAACAGAAAGATGAGTCTTTTATGTTCTGGGATGCTGTGGTCTATAGATGGTGATTTAACGATATTTTGTAGTACAATAAGCAAAGAAAGAAAGAAACTCAGTACATTCAGGTTGCTGAGGGAATTTGCCAGTTAGGATCTGCCAGAATGATTGGGAGCAGAGAAATGATCCTTGAAGTCTGAGTAATCGCCTTGCTGCTGGAACATGACCTGTTGTCTTATATGAGAACCCAGGGTATCCATATGGAAGTGTGAGAGCTTTCATTTTCTTTGTGAGTACAGGACATAACGCACAGTTCCAAACACTGGATCTGGTCATTATTATCATGTTGGGTATTGTGTCTTCCTTGTCTTTTGTGTAGAGGGTCAGACTGAGATTTAAAAAACAAGTTTTCAAATTCTATTTTCAGTCCAGGAGATGTCTGCTAATATCATCAGTAGAAAGGCCACCATTAGCTCTGAGACCAGCATTATGCTCCGGAGTTAACATACAAATGTCTGTGTTCCTTTACAAGCAATGGAGGGGTGAAGTTAAATTAGCATTTACTGTGACCAGAATTCAGGTTGTAGTTTCTTGAGATACTGCCACAACCCACCCCCAGCTGGATCACTCCAATGAACTGAGTTAAAATTAGCTCTTCTTGGTGGTGACGGTGGGGTATTTTTAACCTGAATGATTTGAGTGACCCAGTTCAAGCACAGCCACACAGCAGCACACTGGCAAGGGCACTGGGTGCAGTGCATGGGTGGGAGCAGTGCCTTGAACAGGGGAAGATGCTCTAAGTCATGTCAGTGCTAGAGCTGGAATTTTATTTTAAATTCTGTAGAAACTGATGGAAACACCCAGGAAGAGGTAGCTGAGAACATGATGACTAGCACAATTTGACTCTCCCCTTGGGACTTGCTGAAGGGTTTTTCTGTGTATGGTTGCAGTAATACTTGGAGGTGTTCATCTTGTGACATTGTTTTTCAGAAACAGAACTAGCTGGGAGTTTGTAGGCTGAAGCTTTCTGGTGTTACTTGTAGGGCATCAGAACCACCTGAACTGAGAAAACAGAAATTCCAGAAAAACGATGAATCTCAGCAAATGCTGGTTTTAACAAAGCTGTAGCTTTTGGTGGTGGTGGTGGTTTTGGTAATACCCTTCAAAGGGAGAGATTGAAAAGGGGACTGAGCATCACAGTGCCCAACTTTAGTGTTGCTATCACCTGTCAAATCAAATCATGGAATGATAAAACTAGGAGGGACCTTGAAAGGTTCTCTATCTGGGTGAGGTCTGGTGTGGTCCATGTGCCAGAGTCGCACATCAGCTCTCCTAGACCTGTTAACATTTTGGTAAGATGCCCAGCCCTGTGTCCATAGCATGCCTCACTGAGCTGGCATGTAGTGATGGAACTACAGAGATCTCTTTTTGTCCCTTGGTGCCTAGACCACAACCTGATGGTGTTGTATAGTGCATCTTTTCCCTCAGGGCTGCAAAGGCAGATGCTGCCACAACCTGCCATTTGAGGTAGGTTTTTTGGCCTAGAAAACCGCACAGATTTGCAAACTAGAAGTGATGTCAAAAAGAGAATGATCTGACAGAGCTCTTCATGGCCTGTTACTGTTGTGTGGGGTACACATGTGCTGTGGTACGATCTCCAGAATCAGCTTTGCAGGGATGGAGGTGAGACTGACTGGTCTGTAATTACCAGGGTCTTCCTTCTTGTCCTTTTGAAAGCTGGAGCGACATTGGCTTTCCTCCAGTCCTCAGGCACCTCACCTGTTCTCCATGGTCTTTCAAAGATGATGCAGCGTGGTAGAGCAACC
>JAAGNO010011021.1:0-41623 GCA_033439905.1 Ceryle rudis | reverse complement strand
ATGCGATTGGCCTTCTGGGCTGCAAGCACACACTGGCTGCTCATGTCCAGCTTCTTGTCTACCAGCACCCCCAAGTCTGGGGGCAGCAGGGCTGCTATCACCTCCTCCTCCAGCCTGTATTGATAATGATAATGATATTGATAATGATAATGTTGATGAGGTTGTTCTCCAAAATGTACAGAAATGATCCTATCCCAGATAAAATTATCACAGAGAGAAATATCAATATCTGAAAGGAAAATCTCAAGCACAGAGTTCACGCATGAGTTGCCACTTACCTTCTCCATCTCCTGTTTGAATGTGGCAAACACTTCATTGCTTTTGGTCAATGTTTTCTGAAATTCTTCAAACCTTTCAGAGTAGAGAGTGATCTGGATTAACAGAGAAAAAAGCCCACACAGTAATTTCAGAGCTGCTTCTGACATCTGAGTGAGCTGGGGAAGAGGCATCCCCATATAACACTGCAGCCACAGTTTCACTTCTTCCATCTTTCCAGTCCCTGCTCACTGGCTCAGGCTGTGGCCAGGAGCCAAGAAGCTCTTGATGTGCTTCACTGGACTCCACCGCTGAAGAGGAGCATCACTGCTTCCTTCCTGTGTTATCTGGCATGAGAGGTAGTCCCACCATTTAGTGAAGCCCATCCTTTGCTTCACACTGTTGCAACCCTGCACTGGATTCCTCAAGCTATGTCCCTGCACCGTGGCTTAAGTGAGCTGAGAGGGCAACTTGCCAGTTCTGTTTTGTAGCCTCTGTGTGGACAGCAGCTGTGGGCAAGGCCAGCAAAGGCAAAGAAAATAATCTGTCAGCCTCTTCTGCCAGGTTCACTTCACTTCATGCAAGCAGAGCGGAGGAAATATGTTGCCACATGCCAGCATTTAAGACTATTATGCTCCATAATGTGCCATCATTTTACATCTGGTAGCCACCAGTGATTGTATTTTGTTAGAAAACCATATTTTTATATAAAAAAACCTGTGGATTTTCTTTTTTAAAAGAAAAGTTCTAAAGGTAAAGCTAGTTTTTCTGTAAGGTTTTCCTGTTTTCCTATTGTCTTTTTTTGTTTTTATTTTTGGTTTGTTTTTTTTTTTTTTCTTTTGCTCTTTTTTCTTTTGTTCTGGGTGGGAAAAGCACTTTCAAAGCTCCAAAATCATGCAGGATGCTATATAGCTAAAGCACAGTTATCTGCTCTTTGGTAAAGAAGGCCAGCTCCAAATCATCCACTTCCTTATGGTGCCAAAGCATCCCCAGCAGTGTTTAGCTGATGAGACATTTCATCTGTTTAGCCTGACATCTCTCATTAGAAAAAGAGTGATTGGCATAACACGTAGTGGCTCAGGAGGGACGGACACGAAGCAATGGGAGGTTCAAGAGCAGCCTGCGGTATTCAGGCAACTGTCTGGAGGTGAGCTGCCCTCCACCGGCCAGGAGCTGACTAAACTGTTAGCTACGAGCTTTTATTTTGCCACACCCTCCTCTGATACTACTCTTCAGTTACTGAGGAAAAGACGATTTAGAAAATTTTGCTAATAGTGGGGTGGGTTTTGTTCTGATTTTGAAATCAGGTGTGGTTATATTATGTTTCACGTTCATTCTGGGTGTACATCATAACATACTTGTTACGATGCCCCTCACCATGGCCATATCCTGCTGAGCTGGGTGAAGGCACGGGAGGTTAATCCATGCAGAGCTGTGGGGTGCCAATATGGAAGCTAGCTGACATAAAGCTTGCATGTGTGTATTTATACAAGGCTGAAGCTAGAGCGGTGACCTACGCACAGACAGAAACTCAGGGGGATTTGTTTTAGCAGCCCAAGCATCACAGCATAAATGGGACACGGACACCAAGTGAGACATTTGGAATAGGTGTCGTGGCTCTAAGGGGAAATGCCTGAGCATCCCAAAGCCAGGTGAGGGAGCAGGAGTGGGAGCGAGCAAACCGGGGCTCCTAGCCCACAGCTGTTGTCTTAGTAAAATTCCTCTCAATTCTCTGTCTCTGCTTTTCCCTTCCAAACTTTGTCTATTGTTTAATTAGATTAAAAACCTTTCAGGTTAGAACAGGGCAAGCTCTGACCTCTAAGCAGTACCACAGCACCAAGGATAACTTCTGTAATTTAAATTTGAATAATAAATTAATGTTTTCTTAGTGTCTGGGGAGAGGCTGTAAGAGCTGTCTCTCACCAGGAGCATGCACTTGTGCTCCTCAGTTAGGGAGATGAGGAGTCCCTTGCTGCTGCCCACCACCCATCCAGTACCCCAGGCAGCCTGGGCAGGGAGACTGGAGGCAGCACTGCTGTCAGGTGAGCACCTCTGGCATCTCAGCATCGCCATGGTGTGAGGGTGCTACAGCAAGGATGTCCCTTCAGCTCTGTTACATTCCTCTCAGTTACCACAACCCAGAGGTTGCACTATGTCAGCTATTGAAAATTAAAGGAGTCAGCGGACTTTTTTCTTCTTGCGCTGTTTCAAAGCATAAAGCTAAGAAAGTCTGCCTAAGCAGCATGCCTGGGGAGGGCATGCAGCATCCTGGGAGGCACCACTATGGTTTGGGTGGATTCCTTCAACTGGTGTCAGTTCCCTGTCACCATCTGGAGGGACGGATTTGGCCATCTCAGGAACACTGTGCTGCCCAGAGACAGGCTGGCATGAAGCTGATGTCTCCTAATTCCTTCCAGCTCAAGGAAGCTGTGGGTGATTGTAGCCTCCTCTAAAATGGAGTGGTACCTCACTCACTATAGCAGGCAGTGAGGGCTATACTGTGGCTTCTCCTTATCTTGTTGACCATGTCTTCTCGTAATCCCCACGCAGCTGTTCCTCTGTTAATACCTATTTGTTGTTTTGTGCTGTTTGCATTAAGGAGAAATTTATGTTCTTTCTGTCCTGTGCCTGCACAGCACCTTGCATGATGGAATCTAGTCCATGAGGGAGGCCCTTCAGTGCTATCATACTGGAAATAATAATAATAAAAATAATAATAATGTTACTAGTCCCAGTCTTTCAAAATAGTTCCAAATGGAGGCTACTGTGTAAGTGACAGAGCTCTCACACTTGAGCAGAACACCTAACTGCATGTCTCATTTCAGCAAGTGAATCACTTAACTTTCATCTCCGCAGGTCTGCAAGGGGCACATATATTATCAGTGACTTTGCAGACTTGTTTGACTGGATTTTTCTGAAAACAATTTTACTGTTTCAAATATATGCTTAATATATTTCAGCTTTTATCAATACTTTCAATTTCATTAAACTGTTTCCCTGCATACAAACCTTTTTCTGGTTGAACATAAATTTTAATTAAAACCACTCTGAGAAAATTAGGAGGTAGGTTTGCAGTTGGGACAGACTCAGCTGGAGGCCTTTGAGGTTTGATTGCAGAACCTGTCAAACTGGTGTCAGTATCAGTTTATGTGATACTCTACCATGTGCCACCAGTTTATCTTAGCCTTTGAAAAAGCACCTAAAGGATCAAATCCCTCTTAGCACATTTCCAAGTTATCAGTGTAACATTAGCCTTTCTTGACTGTTCAACAGGTAGGAATTAGACCATTTTCAAGGTCTACAGAGCTGAAACAACTTACCAGTACGATTAACTGTGAACAAGGGCTAGGAGAGGGCTTCCTGTTGGGTGAGGAGATGGGTAGCTGCAGATGGGGCTCAAGGACTGACACACTTCCCTGCCCAAAGCTCTGCTAGGGGGTATCTTTCCCACAGACTGGTCAAAGGAGATAAATCTACATGACTGTTTCTATATGTCTAGGAAAATCTACCAACACTGTCTCTTCTTGGTGTGAAATTCCAGTGTGTTATCTAGTGTTCTCACTTTCATTTAAGGTCAATTATAGCATTTCTCTCAAAGTGTAGTACATACTGCTTGCTTCTCATTTTTAGTGCCCTTGACTCCAGCCTGACTCAGTGTAATTTTGGCAAGTAATTTTATTTTATTGAATGTTTCAAATTTCGACCAAACACTGAAATCCTAGAGTCCTCTTTTTAGTAGGGAGAATTCCTGCTAAAGTTAATGAAAATGCTGCCTTCTCACCCCAGACCAGAAAATCACATGAGCACATCAGCTCCAGTTTGGTAAACATGTTTCATGATGTGTATGTACTCCAGTGCTTTGATGGGTTAGAAACCTGCCTGGAGGGTAGTTATGGTGAATAACCAAGCCAAGACACACACATTGTTGTGTGGCTGTGTAATGTAAACTCATAAATCATAGCACTATAGAATGGATTGGGTTGAAAGGGACTTTTAAAGATAGTATAATCCAACCCTCCCTGCCTTGGGCAAGGACATCTTTCACTAGATCAGGTTGCTCAAAGCTCTCTCTAATCTGACCTTGAACACTTCCAGGGCCACTTACAGGCCCTGGTAAAAAGTCTCTCTCCATCTTAGCATAAGCCCCCTTTAAATTTTCAAAGGCTTCAGTAAGATCTCCCCAGAGCCTTCCCTTCTCCAGACTTAACAACCCACATGCCACAGTATGATTTGCAGTATGGGCATTACCTTACAGTTGGCTTGAAAATAACCTGTTTCCTTTGCAATAGTTTATGGGATGTAGAATGAGGCTGGAAGGAATACATAAAAAGTAGTTTGGATACTCTACCTGAAATGTGCCTCACGAGTTAAGAACTGGGAAACAAAGGCACACCATGCAATCACCTCTCCTACGTCACCTGTGCCTGCAGGACAGTCTCTTGCTCCTTTAACATTTTGGCCTGAAGCTTCCATTCTGCAGCTTGGTTCAGGAGCTGTGTTTTGGGCAACAGAAAGAAAACTGTTAGGTCCCTAGTTTATCAGTTGGAAATCATCTTCCAGCTACCTATGCTTCTGCCACTGCTGCCTTGATAGGGAGTAAGCTAACTTTCCTATTAATGCAGTTAGTGGAGTTAGGCAAGACCAGACTATTCAGTGCTATCCTAAGACACGGACAGGGCATCTGATTTCCAGAGGCATATGTGAACAGGAGTTCAAAACCTATTTGGAATGAAGTGTGTAGTACAGTGGGCTCTAAAAAGTGTGGTAATTAACCACAACTTCACCAGATGTCTAAAGAGTGGTTATGATACTTTCTGGCACTTTCATTTCAGCACAGCTCTGGCCAAATTCCTGCTCTCCTGTGAATGACAAACTACATTTTGCATTAATGATCAGGACTTAGTGTACAGGTATCCTCACAGTCAGACACACTTCAAAAAACTTGCGAGCTTTCAGAAAGGGAATGCATAGTAAATGTCATACGTTTATTGGTGTCTGTTATCTTTGGGATCCATTCGCACTGACACGCCCTCAGCAGAGAATCCCAACTCAGGGTAATAAATGCCTCAGTTAGATCAAGGAGGCAGCCCAGGAAGAACTTGACTGCAGTTTCATCCCTGGCTGCTCCTGGGAAAATGTGATTCCCTACTTCAAGTTATTTGGCAAAATGACACTTGGATGTGCAGGCTGCAGATGGGAGGGCTGGTAGAGGCTGAATGTATTGTAGGAATGAGGTGTACACAGACTTTTGCAGACTGCAGTTCTGAGTCAGCACTTCCAAATTCTAGCAATTGGTTATGAAAGCAGGAAATATTTACTGAAGTGTTAAAGAAATGTGCTTATTGCTTACCAAATATTTATAAAACATTTTACTGGTTAGGCCAAATGCATTTTTAAAAAAGAATGCTAATGATAGCTTGAGAAATGAGATATAAACAAGTTAGTTTACCACAGGACTTTCTTCTGTGGGATTAAATTGTTCTGTTTAATTGCACAGTTGTTCTCTGACAATATATTGGAAATAAAAGTATTATGTAAATCAATAGATCCTACTCTCATATTGGAAGTGAAAGGTGAGTAGAACCACATACAGAAAATATATTTGATCCCTAATGGAAACTTTTATTTTAACCATTTTGTTGGAAATAACACATGTAAACTACTTGAATACCACCTGGCAAAAGAGCTGAGGATGTACCATACAAATGCTGGCTGAACAGCATAATGAATTTGTTCCCTTTGTCTAGCTATTTGTGGCAAAAAGACTATCTGAATTTGATTTGTCACCTATGTATATATTACATTGCCTATATATATATACAGGCAACAAGTCTAATATATATATTAACTCTAGAAAATATTTCCTCCATCAGTTTGGCCTTTTGATTTGGAACCACTGAATTTTTACCATCTACATTTTCCTAGAAAATAATGTTTTACAGCTCAAGTATGCATTGTATGAAGATATACCACGTTCTGTTTGTTATATACCTGCCTCTTAATATTTATTTTAAGAATTTAGTTTGATGTTTGGTTCAATGGAGATAAGTCACATTCTTGAGTTTAGATCTTGTCGACTAAAATTTCAAATAGGATGTGTCATAGCAAGTAATGAGTAGTAGGCCTAGGTTAAATGAGCCTAACTTAATGCCTTTTTTTTTTCTTGGGAAAGGGTATGTTTTACACACATAAAAATAATGAATTTTCTTAAATTTGGATGAAATCTGTTTTTTTAAGTTTCAGGCTTCTTTGTTATCAACTTGTTAGGGCTTTGGGGTTGTTCTTTTTAGGAATTATATGGTATGTGGTTTAAATGATTGAATGAAAAGTGCTTTGAAAACCTCCAGAATTACCCAGTCTCCAGGCCAGGCATTATTTCCAAGAACTGGGCTTTTATCTGTAGTGCTTCAATCCCACCTAGTGTTACCTTCGTACCCAGTGTGCCTGGGATAATGAAAAGTTCCCACTTCCCACGCCATGTCTTCTGCCCCAGCTCAAGAGATGCAGAGAGAGGCAAAGAAAAGTTGCTTCTTTTGCCTGTTAATGAAATCCTTCTTCTCTCCTGTTGACCCACATAGCTTCTGCAGCCAGTAAAAATCCAAGAGTTAATAAACTCTTCTGTAATAATAGAAGCAAGGCACAGAGAGGCTTGCTCAAATTAGCATGCACTCATAGGTAGCCTGAGGTCATCTGCAAACACTAAGCTGGGACAAAATGAATCAGAAGAACTGATACATTTATGAATAGGCTAAGAAGTGGCAACAAGGAGGCTGAAGTATAAAGAAATGAATAAATATTGCATGTGGTGTTTACACAGCAGCACTTCAGTGAAGTGTGGTGATGTTATGCTATATGATTAGAGCTGTGATAGCTGCTGGAAGACCAGACAGTCACATCATGCTCAGGACTAAGAAATCCAGTCCCTAGGAACATACATTCCCATTTAATGACATGAATCTAGGGACTGGCTTAATGAAAATTAAGCTTCCCTTTTTGGTGCCAGACTCAGCAAATTCCAATTATGTAGAAACCTGATCAATACCTTCCAGTCATATACTTGAAAGCCACAGAGACTTTAAACTGCAATTAATTGCACATCAAAGTTTGCATTAAAATTGCTAAAAAATGTGTGGTATAGGAAGGAAGTTCAAGTAGTACTGACCAGTTACAGAATGGTAGTAAAAATACATCCTTTGATAAAGTTGACCCTTTGGGAAGGTCACACAGTATATGAACCATTGCTCCTTATATAGGGAATCACATTCTTAGCTGCACGTGCAAGTGAATTGTGCAAGTAGTGAGATGATCTACCCATTGAGATGAGATGTACAGAGACTGCAGGAAGGGACGTGTCTCCTTGTCTGAGTTAAAGAAGTTTTATATAGGGGCAAGGATTTCTGCATGGAAGAACTGCATAGGAAGACATCAAAGTGAGCCTTCAAGGAGTAATCAAATGGGTAAAAGAATACAAAAAAAAAAAAAAAAAAGACAAAATAGAAGATTTTTTCAAAATCCTGCAGCAAAAATCATGCACAGGGATGTAAAAAAAAATTATATGGAGAGAACTGGTGTATAGTTCTGAAAACCTTTCCCTTAAATGACAGGATGATGAAATGCAGTCAGACTCTGACTTGGCACATTACTGAGCTGGAGAGAGATACAGCTAAAGGAGAGGACTCCATCAAAACCACCTTGATTTCATATACACGTATACATTTCTCCAGCAGACACTAGCAGAATAGCTGGGTGGGAGGGACTAAGTGCTCAGCAATATGATTAAGGTGGGAGACAAGCGTAGGCCAGCTCTCTGGGTGCTGGGCTACCTGCAGTGAATCGTGACATGCTACTTGTTTCTTGATTCATTGCATGGCTTTTGACCAGTCACTTAAGTTCTTCAGCTAAATCTACCTTGCTCTGAGGTGATAGCCATACATCACCAGCCTACTGCAAAGGCAGGGTCTTTAAGCATTAGTTTGGACAGTGTGAAAAATATTATTTGTACATGGTGCATATTATTATACACCCACTAACGGGCTTTACAGCTTGTTTTCAAACCTCTTGTTTCGTAGGTGCTAGACACACATACAGCAAACCCACAAAGAAAATCTCCCACTCCCAAATGCAGATGGTGATGACATTTACTGCTTTAAAAGAAATAAAAATAACAAAACTGTGTATATGAGTTCCGGATAAAATACACAAAGAAGGTTTGGCTAGAAACAGGGCCAGTCACAGGCAACAGGCAGCCCCAAAACTCATGTTCTGTGAGGAAAAGCAAAAAAGGTCATTGATATAAGGCTGTATATGTCACTTTTCCATAGAACCAGTGCCATGTTTTTCACAACTTTTTTGATTATTTTGGTTTGGTTTTTTTTTTGTTCCAGCATCTGAAATTTGGTACTCAGTAGCAAAACTCCCAGTGACTGCGGTACAGTAAGACCAGATTTGCTTTGTCATGTAAGAGATTTCTTGGAAAAGTTTCCTGGGGTTTTAAAGTGTTATGAATGAAATTTGGGGGTTTGGCTTTACATAGACCCCCACAGTGAAAGGGAGGACTCAGACCACAAATAGTCATGCAGTGACGTGCAGATGTGCACATGGAGAATAGCCAGCTCATTTTCTCCCTCAGTCTTTAGCTGTAAGTAAAGCTGAGCAGGAGTGGGTGTCCCAGCTGCAGAGAAAGAGGATAAATGCTCTTATGGGCAATTTTTGGTAAGAGGTGTTTGTTCTGTTTCCCTTGTGCTTTCTCCACATGTCTTAGAGCCCTGCATTTTCTTCCATATTTTATGATACTTTGGTCATGCTTGTGCTAATGTAGCTCTTTCCAGATATAGGGAGGGGATAAACATCCTCTCCTTAGAGCTCTCTCATGTTGCTCCCGAGTTAGCTGGAGGACTGCTGAGAACTAAGGCTTTCTTCCATCTGATGAGAGCCTGTTGCTCCCCCCCCGAAGAGTCTCAGCTGCTGTCACTGCCGAGAAGAGGGAGTAGGTGTCAGTGTTGAACTCTGATCTTTTGTAGATGTTAGGATGGCTGTGAAAATTTCAGGCAGCCTGCGAAAATTAATTTTGGTCTGAATGAGTTGCAAAATGTGTGAGACCAGGGAGGGGTGCCATCCTCCCATCCCAGCTGTGCCTGTCTGGAGCTGTTCTTCGCCCTGCTAGAGGTGTCTCCCTCCACCAGGTAGGAAGGAATGGCAGAGAAGGCTGACAAATGAGCCCAGACCCTTCCTGCCTGACAAAGGTACTGGAAGACCAGTGTGGGGAGGGCAACCTCTGCAAAAGAGAAGAGGAGGCTCCACCACAGAAAGCAGCTCCTGTGGCCTCCTCCTCTGGCAAAGTGGACTCACAGGTGAACATCCCTCAGGGTTCAGAGCCTGGGTGGACCCTGGCCTTCAGCCATCTCACTTTAACTCCATGTTCTTTCTCTCCTCTCTGATTGTTTAAATGTGCTCATTTGTCATGTGGGGAGATGGACTATCAAATATCAGAGCCCTTTGAAAACTAATGCCATCACTTGACCCAATGTCACAGTGAATTAACTGTAGTAATGGTGAATTAGCTAGAGCAGTCTATGCTCTAACCTACTACTCTGCAGTTTGCCTCAAAAACTGTAGATGCCAATGAAAGCAGCATTTCATAGGCTGCTTTGTTACACTGAACATTGACAGTAGCAATAAAAACATCTCCATTACTATATCCTGGCTCAGACCCAAAGAACCAATACATTAGTGAAATACCATGCAGGGCTTCTTTTGGCCTAAAGTTAGATAAAAGACAGATTAGAAGGATAGGTACGTATTCCTTTTCTTTCTGATGTCGTTCCTCAGCTTCCTTCATCATTTCCTGAGACTGCTCCAACTTGGCATCCACCAGTTTCTGTTGAAGTTCTCTGTGCTTAAATATTTTATCAAGGTGCTGTAAGAAAATAAATTCCACTGAATGTGCAGGTTCAATTATGCACACAGACCTTCATGCTCGTGAATATACAGCTATCTACTTGAAGACTTGTAAGACAAAACTATTGCAAAACAGGGCGACTCCCAACCTATTGCAATTACTAAAAACCTGCAGCATTGATAAGAACAAACTGTGCCAGAACTTGCATGGGAAGAGAAACCTGTTTACATTACTCATTTTGACTTCTTGTAGGAAAAAAAAAAAAAAAAGAAAGAAAAAGCCTTAGCACCTTGCCGATTCTGTGGTCTACATATGAAGTCATCAGTATAATCCAATATAAATGAAAATCAAATAATTGCTTATCAATAATAAATATGCAGGGAACACACTGTTTTTGAGCTGTTAAGTAGCCAGCAGATCTAAGCCACTGTATGGATAAATATGGAAAGACACTTTGCACCTGCACTGCTTGGAAGTGTGTGCTCATACTCCACATGAGTGGGGATTAGGAGATCAGACCAAGTAAACCAGAGGTGTCCTCTGGCCTGTAATATGTCTGGCTCCACAGTGACCTTCAGGAGGACAATGTTGCTGATAGCCCTCTTCACTCTTGCTTCTTTTAGATAAAATTCACAGAAGCAAATATTCTGAGTGCATCCCTCTGCTTTACATTTTCTTCTCATAGAAGCCACAAGACAGGAACAAACATTTACTTCATTCAGCATAAGATTTCATACATGATGCAACAGATTTGGAAATGCATATATTGTATCGGACGTTCCATATTGTAAGGACAGATTACTTATGTTTTATTCAGTACAATAACATTGTCTGGTTGCACTGAGACTCACAGTATTGAGTATTTCGAAACATTAAAAAGGCCCACTGTGGTATTTGTTAACATTTGTCATAAAATAAAAAAAAAAAGGTAGGAAAAAAACATAGTTTGGAATTTTACTGAAGGGAGCTGGGGTTTGTGTCAAAATTTTCTGACCAATTCTAACATTTACAGAAAGAATCATTTCCCATCTGTCTGTTATCTGCTAGATCTTAGGGTGAGCATTGTGCCCGTGAAGAAGAACCTATTGCAGTGCAAAGGGCCTCCTTTATCTGTCTTCTTGATGTTCTGCTTCTGGGGAAGGATCAAAGCATTTACATCAGAGCCCTTCTCAGCAACCTGTGTCTGGAGGGAACAAAAGTATATTGGGCATCACCAAATGCAGGCTGTCTGAAAACATGGGACCTGGGAGGTGCTCAGCGAGGGCTTAGCGGGAAGCAGGAGAGGGGTACTAGAAGCAGTCCCCAGGGATTTGAAGGAGCTGTGAGAGGGCTGGGGGACAGCTGGCTCACCTTGCTGCTTGGGTGCCTCGGTCCCTCAGGCAGGGTTCTGGCCCTCACAGCTCTATGCCTGCAGATTTTGCCACGCATAGTCCGTGGCGAAGCATGGTGGGGGCTACCCTTGCTACTTCTGCAAGACACCCAAGCGGTAGCCAGTGGGGAGGATAGGCTGGCAATGCTTTCTGCTTTCCCCTGGGGAAGATGCTTCATTGCCTGTCCCTATGGGCAGCTGGGATGTTGCTCTCACCTCTTCCCGCAGCTCATACTGGTCGATGATGCTTTTCAGCTTCTCTGCCAGCTCCGTGTTCTCTTGGCAGAGCTTCATGTTCCTCTCGCTTTGCTGCTCGATCTGAGCCTGGATTTCACTCAGCGTGCCCTGGAAATGATTAGTTATTTCTTTCCTCTTCTCATCTTCCTCCCGTGCCCGCTGAATTGTTTCCTCCTGATGTTAGATGGGAGAGAACACAGTCATGTAAGACTCATAATAAGTGGTTCCAGAAAGATACTGTTTCAGAGTAGCATAAGGCTACCCTTTGAAGGATTATACGTGTTTGCATTCCTTTTTGGAGATTTCCTTGCTTTCATCTGCTCCAGCATTAAGCATGATTCTAAATTTACAGAGCAAATTACACAGTGGCCCTACAAAAATCAGGGAACTAAGAATTTACATTTATAAAGATGGATGTAGAGCAGAGTTTCAGATCAAAGCAAGCCTGGAAAAGGGGACACACATGCGTGTCTTGATTCATGATACTGCAGCACAGCTTTTGCTTTGGAAGAAGATACTTACTGAAAGTAGTCAAAAGCCCTTTTACTGAAATTCTTTTTGATTGCATAAAAACTGTCACCCTTTAAAATGCCTCCTTTTAACTAGGAATCCTCATATCAAATTTACAGTCTTTGGGATTTTAATTTTTTTAATCCATCACTTCCTGTAGAACTCCCAATTCCTCAATTTTCTTTCCCTAACTTTTTAACTGGCAAAGAATCAGAATTTTGCCTGGAGAAAGATTGATGGATTTTTTTTTTTAACAATTATTGACATTCTGATTTGTAATTGTTTATTCATAAAGAATCTGGATTCATTGTTTTGGATCCAGAAATATGGACTATTTTTATTCCTTATTCATTTGCTTTCTGGGCAGTCTGCCCTTCTGGGGAATGTAATCCTGACGTACAGTGGTTAGGACCGTATCTGCTGTAGTTACAAATCATTCCAGAACCATGCTAAGAACCCACTCCACGGCATGCAAATGTATACTATAATAAGATTTGAGCTAGTATAGGCATTTACATAAAAATCTCTGATAACACTGCATATGGATATTTTCTATAAATATGCTTGAATTAAAGCCTTAGCTGATTCTAATGAGGTATAATTTATATCATAAATGTGACATAAAAGGTGTTGATTTAGTCCCTACTCTTAAAGTAAGATGAATACCAAATGGCCCAGTCTCTACTTAGCATGCACAATGCAAGACAGGGGACCTGTCTGTTCTTTTGCTGACCAGGGAGTGATAGAGATGACAATGACTTGGATGATGGGAGGAAAGTATCAGAACCGTTAGTGCTAATAATACTGCAGTGAAGCCCTGCTGTGCTCTGCTGTTTACACAAGAACACGTGTGTGTACTCACAGAGGAAAACAAAGTGAGAACCCAAAAGGACTCTCACTCTTAAGAGGAAGAAAGGATTTCAGATGGAGCTGGGCGAATGTCCTGGGGGAGGAGTTCCTGTTTCAGTACTTGCACTGGAAATTGGACACAAGAAAAATTTGCAGCAAGGTGAAAGAGAAGCTCTCTATTTATTTTTTTTTTTTTAATCAGTGAGAATTATTTTGAGTTACCCTGTAAACATTTTGCTTGACCAGAAATTGAACTGTGCTCTGTTTGTAGTTAAATTTTGTTTAACCCTTTCTAATACAATATTGAAACAGAAACGCTGTTCCAAAGTAGACTTTAAAATGCTATGCAGAAGGTGTGTTTAAATCCACTGCTATATCATTCCCAAAATGGAACATTTAATTTTCTTTTGAAAGGGGATATTTACAAAGTTGTCCTTTTTATGTTTGTTCAAAACTTTGCCAAATGGAACTTGAAATTCCTAGATGGTTTTGCTCAAGTCAGAACTCCATTTTACCTCTAATACACTGTTCAAAAGGCTGTTCATGCCTCTTAGTTCTCTATTGTATAGGTGCAGCCCTGAGCAAGGAGAAGAATGAACAGGTGCTTTCACTTCAAGAAGTCAGAGTGAGAAATTGAACTTATGTCTGGAGTCCTATTTCTATGGCTTCTAAATGTCCTTCCTCAAAAATACTTCATTGTTTCAGTGGACCAATGGTGTAACACATCACTGTTGTGATTTAAAGCTCTCTGGAGTAATAAATCTGGCTGAATATAACACACAAAAAAATGGCGGATTGTGCATATGTCACATTGAACCGTTCTGTTTCAAGGTGAAATGAGACATCCTGGGAGTAGCAATCATGCAAATGTAAACAAACAACAGCCATGCATGCATTACTTAGAGAATCTTATTTCCTGCTCATCCTCTTTTCTGAGGTAGAATAATTATACAGAGCACAGAAACAATACAAAGATTTATAGTTAAAGACATTGATTCAGGAAGCATTTAATTGCAGGGCACAGTACTTCTCTTGACCTCTTCTGCTTTGGAGAAAAAGATATTTAAGGAAGGTATTGGCTTGTTGGGGGGGAAGGGTTGGAGGGGGGACTTGGGGTGTGTCCCTCATAAAACGGCAATGATTTGTTAAATCCTTGAGATCCCAGTTACAGATTAAGGGTGGGTGTGGGGCTGAGCAGAAAGACAACTGTGGCTACAGCACTGTGCAGAGACCTACAGGTATTGACTCTTCCCCACACCTCTGCTGAGCCATGGAGCTGGCCATGATGCTGACAGTGCCCACCTGATGGTAGGCTGGTGCCTGGTCCCTAAGGTGATACTATTTCAATCTTGGAGGCTAGGTGCTACTGATAATACCGTGGGAATACCAATGGGTTTTTGGATGCATCTGCTTTAAACCTGAGCCTTTACAAGCTGTAACAGCCTATGGCTGAGGCTGCAGCTGCACTGGAGCCAGGGAGGGGGATGGATGTCCACAGTGCCACCAACAGAGCCCTGCATCCCTGCCAGCTCTGCTCTAGGGCTGCGGGGCCAGATCCTCTTCACCCACCTCACCTGGGCAGGAACAGTCTGGCAAACCCCAAATCACTGGTTTTATTATCAGAAGGCTAAGCCCCAGCTGTTTGCTTATACCTGCTCCTACAGCCAGAGAAAATGCACCTTTTTCCCAATAGTTTCCTTAGTCTTTCCTGTTTCAGGACTCCATAGTGTAAAGTAATATCCTGAAGTTTTGACCAAACTGGGAACTTGAAGACTGACTTCTGGTTTGTGTTACTGTTGTTGCAGCTGAAGTAGCTGTATGGAGTCCAGAGGTCCTGACTTGCTTGGTTGTAGGGAGCAAAGCAGAAGGTGTTTGGAGTAGTGACTTCTCAGCATCATCATGGTAAATTCATAACATGCAAACCACTCTTGGCCTTGTCAGCTGCCTCACTTTGTGCTTGTTCTTTCAATAGTTTTAAATTATGTGCTCCATTTTAGTGAGGAAAATGAAGCATTGTAAATTATTTTTATATTTCACCTTATGGAAGATGTAAGATGTGTCCAGCCATAAACTCTTATTCCATTTCATCTGCTCTTTCTTATTCTTTGTGCTCCATATATACCCTATGAAAGATATATTCTTGCATCCTACTGCAATACTGCTATCAATCTCATCTTTTACTGCTAAAAATGTAAGAATGCATTGAATAAAACCTGGTAAAATTAAGACAAGGATATTTTGCAGTTTGGGATTTATCACTAGATTGTGAGGTAATTTGCAAATAGAAGGGCAGGATTGTCTTTGATGTTCTTGCCTCTCTGGGGCAACTCAGGAAGACTGTTGGTCTGCTGAAGTTCTATTAGCCGAGATGATATGAGCATAGACTCCTCATTTTCAGTGAACCGTTCTCGTCATTCCCAAGCACCATGATCTGAGTCAGTTTGGACCTGAGCCCATAATCGAAGCTGTTAACTTTTCTGACATTTCTGTGAAAGTCATTGCTTAATTCCTGGTAGCAGGAAGGACAAGGGACCTGAGATGTCACTGCAAGATGCTAGGTAACCACCAATCAGAAAATTGGCAGAACATGAACATCATTCAGAAAAGTGAGTTGCTGTTGGTCTTAGCAGAGCTACTCTATTGCAGTGGGAATGCATTCTGCTATTTCATGAACATTCATTCCACTTTTCTTGGAGGAAGAATTAAATGTCTGTTTTCTGCTGTGAAGTGTAACTGCAAAGAAATAATCTGAATAGCTGGACTGTAAGTAAGTCAGATCTTGAGACCAGTATCCAATACTAAACAGAAATATTTCTTCTCTGTGGATTTTCAGCTCAGCTCCACATTGCATATTCATCACCACTTGGCTGCATCGATCTCCAGTTAATGGGAATTCCACACACCAGATGAGCGAAGATGACATTTACATGATGTGATATGCATATAATGTGCCACATGGCAAGTCAGAGGAAGTTCATTATCTGGACAGTCCAAGTTTCTCCTTTGCTATTGAAATGACACAGTCTTCTACAGTCTTTATTTTCCACACTTTGGAACATAATCTGAAGTGCTAATCCCAAGTGCAAAAAAATTATGAATCAGCTCCTCTGTCCTGCCAAAACCAACATAAAAGCTACTTAAGCAGGAGATTTTAAAAATAACATTTGATGGATTCTCCTGGTTTGGGCCCTCTCAGTATATTCGTAATCAAAAGAAAACTGCACTCATTTAAATAAACAGAAGTTGAGATTCTGGAGATTCATGAATCTCTGGGAGTTAAAATTTAAAGGCCAATATTCCAAGGATTATGATAAGATTCACAGAGAGACAAAACTGGATAAAGATATTGAATGCCTTTGTTTACTAATTTAATCCTCATTCATTCTACAAGTGTATTTTGTCTTCCTGTTTTATTTAATTTTGTGTGTTTTTTACACTGAGAGCACAGGAATCAGAGGAAAGTTATTAATCTGGGTTTCTTAAAAAGTCTCCAAACTCTTAGAAAGAAGTGGCCAAAATTTGAACACTTCTTCATACTACAAGATCAGTTCAGATACTTTTCCTGGCTTACGTAGCATAGACGCAGGATAAAAATCAGAACTGAGTCTGAAATGGATAGGTTCATTTAGGGGACCTAGTCACAGAGTAAAACAGTCCAACAAGTAGAAAGATGATGGAAAGAGACTTTCCGAAATGTAAAGATGAAATGTGTAATGAAGTATTTATATGCAAACAGAAAGGAAAAATCACGCTCTCTAGTAGTGAGATTGATAAGCATATGGTAGCTGGGAAATTGTGCGACAAGTTCAACAAAACCTGTTCCAAATATGTTGTCCAAATATGATTAGTTTTTCTCTTTACACTAGTTTCCACTGATTTGTTCCACTGATACGATTTATTTATTTTAGAAAGATCAGTTAAACCTATGCAAAGCACTGTACACTGTACTCTTAAATCACTTTAAAATCGGCTTGTATTTCTGTTGAAAGATTTTGCCCAAAATTAGTCTGGTAAATCAGTGTGGATCAATATCGAGGTACAGCTCAGGTCTGGTACAAATGACAGGCACAAATTCAATTTGCACTACCAGTTTTGCACTACGATAACTGAACATACGGAGATTTACTGATAGTTTTCCCAATTATCTGTTAAATTGTTTTTGTCCTTCTACCAGTGCACAGTTTGAGTGTAAATAAGGCCTTTCCCCCTACTAGCTATATTCTTACCAATGTACAATGAAATTCAGAGCTAGACCCTGAAGGCTCGCTCCCGAGCTGGTGGAAATGAATGGAAATCTGTTACAGTTAATAGAGGTTATATGAGGTGAAATTCTTGCTGCTGACAATTCATATGTGTAATTCTACACATAACTATATCCCCATAAAGAAGGATTTTGAATAGATCAAAGCAGAGGCTTTTTGTATAATATACCACCACCAGCACTAACATGTCCTCAGAAAAAAAGCAAGATCACAACAGAAATATACTTCTTGAACCTAAAATTTTTCAAGAAGCATAATCATATTATAAATTTCACATTTAAATGGCATGATGCACCAAGCAATAGGCAGACGTGGCATACGGATCCCAGCCTTTTCACACTCCTGGAAATTTCCTTTCTGAACTGATCCTCTTAATCCAAACAGCTTCCACAAACAGCATTGGCATTCTTACTGTCTTGAGGTTTGATATCTTGAGGCAAACATCCTGACTGACCAACCCTCACGGATCACTTGAAAATGCCCAAGTGCTCAAATTACATGAAAACATCCACCAGCCTTCTGTGAGTCCCTTGGAGCAAAGCTGGTGTTCCCATTATTCTGTCCACACACACTCATTGGCTGCAATCTCAGGAACCTGGCCTGTTAGCATCCCAGGTTTTCTCTGCACTGAGCTCCATGATAATACAAAGGGCTTACAGCTAATGTGGGCAAACTCAATGTTCAAAAGTGCTTGGGTATTTCCAAATGAGGAATAAAGGGGTCTTGGTGTAAACAGGCCTCATCTAGAGTGCATATATAACTATACATTGTATGTGCAGATGTGAATGTCTCTTTGATTTGGTAGTACAGAAAGGTGGGAAGGCATCTGCATCTTCTTTGCCCCCAGCTGCTGGGTACCTTGATAAGGTCACCACTCACCTTAAGATTTTTGTTGTGCCTCTGGAGCTCCCGACACAAGCTCTCAAGCTTACTGCGGGCAAGGATGGCTCGGCTGTGCTCACTCTGCAGTTGGTCCTTCTCCTTGGTAATCTGGGTCTGCCTCTTCTGCAGGTACTTGAGCTTTTTCTGCTCAGCACGATGTTCTTCCAGCTGGGTAGGGAACAGGGATTAAAATGAAACAAAGAGGTACAGGAAAAAAAGAAACTGAGCTCTTCTGGTTTTGGGAAACTCTCCATACTTAACCTTTTAGGAGATGTTTTGTATTTATCAGTGATAATGGGAGATGAGCAAGCGACCGGTAGGGAGTCCCAAGCCTGCTCTCTGCAACAGTCCTAAGTGTGCTCTAATATTTTTTTTCAGAATAAATAACGAAACATTAGCTAAAATTAACTACAAATAAAAGGAATTCTGAATTTGGAAGGCTGACCTAGAGAGAGAAGCTCTCACTTTAGGAAAAAAGGTTTTATCTTGACCCCACTGCAGACAATGACAACACTTGTATTTATTTGCGTATAGTTCTTGCACCCAGCACTTGCAAGACCCTCAGGATCTCTGAAAATAAACCAGTCACAGGCAGTTCTGCCACTGCTGTTTGTGGGGAAAAGCTGAAGTAAAGCACAGACTGCTTTACTAAACCAAACCACTCTTCCTACACCAGTATTAGTGAATAAAATGTCCTTTGATGGTAAGTAGCATGGCACAGCTTGTGCCCAAATGGCTACACTGTCTTGCTCCCCTGTCCCTGCAAGCGTGGCTTCCTTCACACCAGCTCATGCTCTTCCTTGATGTCTTCCATTTTCTGGTGTACCTGTTGCTGCAAACTGTGCCAAGACATGGGCTAACAGTTAAGTAGCATATAACTGGGTGGCTGTGGGGAAGCGCTGGTGCTGCATAGGGTCCCTGAGTACAGGCAGCCTCTTAAGCCACAGCAGGCAGCAGCAGCACTATCTAATGCAGCTGAAGCCATGGGCAGCACCCAGCTCAGCCTGGCATATGGCTGCCCCTTCCCCTGAGCTGTGCTGTAACAAGTGCTTGTGCCACCACACGGTTCACTGGACCAGGGAGCTGATCTGTCTGGAAAACAACTCAGCGAAAGCAAAAAGTTACCTAAAGCATGTGATGGGGATGGACAAGAGGGAGCAGAGAGAGTGGCAACTACTACAGCTGACTCTTGAGAAGGTACTGATCACACTACACCCCTCAGCTGTGCTGAGTGAGCAGCGTAAGGATTTCTCCAACAAGCTTTCAGTTATATTTATCAAATTATTTCAGTGACATTGCACAGAATGTCAAAACTGAATACTCTGAATTTATGTTTTAGCACCTTTCTACTGCATGAGTTACTGACAGTATCGTTCCTGTTTTATACAGTGCTCCAATGATGTTTGAATGCAGTGGAGAGTAAATTATAGATGAAGACGATGACTTATTTCAGTTAATCTGTGGGTATGAAGTCCCTTTAAGCATGAGCTAAATCATAAACAGCCTGAACCCAATTTATGAAATCAGAGAACTTTACATGAAAGAAAAGAAAATCTGAAGTTCACATTATGATGGGATATGGACACATCTGTGCACAAAACCAATTATAAAGTCAATGTTCTGCTTGGCACATCTTTCAGTACTCCACAAACTGTAAAATGCTGTGGCTTTTAATTTGTAAGATTTCCACAGCTTATGGACATAGAGTCCTTTAACTACTTAGAAGAAAATAGTTGATGTAAAATAACTCATCTTATGTGTGGAAAGAACAGAGTCAGGTATGTGGCATTGTTACAGAGGTGACATTATGGTGGCAGGGGCTTTGACTCTTCATTTCATTGTGCCTTCTCTCATGATCAGCCTTCGTTCTCTATTTTCTTATTTTCTGCTTCCTAACATTTTATACTAAGCCCTGTATTATTTTGATTTTGATTAAATCATAGATATGTAAATTAAAGCAATACTTGCATACAGAGGTATGCAAAATTCCTTGCAGAAGGTGAGGACAGGAGCCCAGACACCAGAGTGGGTCAGTTCGGTAGATATGCCTTTAAATACAAATATCCTGCCTCATTGACTTTTTAACTCAAAGTCCAGCTTGTTTTCCTCACTTTTTACTTTTTTTCTCCTTCTCACCCATATTTGATTATTTGATGCTGACAAATATTTTGGGATTCACTTAAGAGGACAGACACTACTACTACATTAAGTTTGACCATGCTGCATGGCATATATTTTATACCTTCCTTGTATAGACAGGTTGCACAGAAAAAAAACCCAATGCTGTACTAACCAGCTCAGCATACTTCTTAAATAACAGATCCAGCTTCTCCTCTGGAGTATTCAGCTTGTTCAGGCTTTGCATCAGTAGGGTAGCTTCCTTCCCTTAAAAAAAAAAAGAAATAGAAAAGTAGAGATTTGATGGCATAGGTAGTTTGTAGCTGAAGTACTGTTACGAAATTGGTGGTTGTTTCATGGATCTGTAAAAATTCAGGGACAAATGAGGCATTTTGGAAGGAAGGGAATAATTTTTGCTGTGAATTCCTGGTTTTTTCTTCTCTCCATATGAACAAACATGCTTGAGTTTTCTTCCATTTCAGACCTCAGTAATATGCTGTCTTCCATCAAAAGCATTATCTATGATTGTCTATGAAATGCTTTTGCTCTGTATAGTCTGATTTTTATTTAATGGTTTTGCAACATGAATGGATCGTATATATGGCACATTTGATTGAAATAGGATGGAAAGGGCCTCGATCCCAAAGGCTCAAATACTAGATCTCTTTGCAGGTGAAAACTGATCAAAGCTGGTGTACTCAGATCCTCTGCTGCTGAACCCTTACAAGACATAAGGAAGATTAAGTTATGGTGCAGAGGGGAAAAAAACAGAGCACAGCGGGTACTACCAGCCAGGTCTGGGCTATGTCATAGTGGTGTAAACATTCCCTGACTTGGTGAAGAGAGTATGGATTCCAGACACAATCTAATAACTGTCTGGGTGTACATAGCTAAAACACTGTGTAGCCATTTATGTATTGTTTCTCTTCTGATATCTCTTGGTATTCATTTCAGCCCTGAGTATGAACTGGAGTTTGAACATTGCTTGTTCTTCAAATACAAAATGTTCCTGGCATCCCTGGAGATAAGGATGGCTGTGCTGCCAGGGGCTTGGCCATGCCTTTTCAAATGCTGCTTTTTCCCAAGGCTGTGAAAGGAAATTTGCTTTCTGCTTTAGGCTGAACTTAAGTCTAGTGCAGTCCAGGACTACTGCCAGTGGAAAAAAATCCACCATTTCACACTCAATTCACTCTGCAGCAACAGTATAAATAAGTTGAAGAGAGCTAAAATCAAGTCCTGCAGTGAAAACCATTGCAAGTGCAGCTGAAGAACTGTGTTTCAGTAGTGTTTTCACTGATCTTGGAGAGGTACCAATAACTGCACCAATGCCAAGGCAATTAAAAACTGAGGAACTCTCTCTCTTGGACATTCAAGGAATTTGGGAAAAAAAAATTCCCTGCTCTGCCCCATACTTAGTCCCTTCTCTGTAATAATGTCCTGCAGATCGTTCTATAGGTTTAGTTTGCGCTTGGATTTGGGTTTTCATGCAAAGGAGGGGCTTGCAGATTGGCGGGAGTCAAAGGTATGAAGGGAAATAAATTATATGTTTGCTAGATTGCGATGTAACTACATTGCTCTCTAGCGGCTGCCCAGCAGAAAGGACACACTGCAAAAAAGCTCGCCGAGACTTCTTCCCATCTCAGCTAACAGAGCCCCACCATGGCCAAGGTGCTCTCTAAGCACTTTGCTTAAAGAGAATAAGCTTATTGGCTTATTTCATATAGTCCGTGATGAGTCTGGAAGTCTGCTAGATGAAGAATAACCTGGGCATGACAGTGAATTTGATCTGCAGATGCCCGCACCACACAGTAGTACCATTAGCACTGTTATGACTGGTAAGAAGTCATACCAGCGAAATCAGGGGAAGAAAAACATTACTGAGGCACAAAAGAGAAGTCACAAACAGGTTTTCCTCTGTCTAAGAAGCAACTTTTTGTAGTGTGTCATCAGACTTACAGCTTTGGCTAACTAGTTTGGGTGGCCCAATAGTACATCAGAATTGTGAGATACAATCCTAACCTTTTGTCTTTTCAAAAAGGACTAATATCTGATACAGCCTACATGTATCTGTCTGGTAATTGCTGAAAATATTTATCACTCAAAGAAAAGTTATATTGTCATTTTCAGTGGCAAATGGAGGTCCTTATCATCCACAGCAGAGGCTTAACATGTGCAAGAGCAAGGCCCAAGGAGGTTTTACTTGTGTCTGCAGAAGGACTGTGTAAGTACATAAGTACTTGCCTAGTCCTTTCAGGATTTTTTTCTCAAGCTTTTGCTCCTTGCTGCTGCTGGGCTCCTTTGCTCTGGAAGCATCCCCAGAAGCCAGCTTCTCTTTCTCATTCTCCTCACTGGCATCTTCATACTCTACATCCTCCACGCTGCCTGTGTCTCCTTTCTCAGGCCTGCCAGTTCCCATAATGGTGCTTTCCTTCTCCATCAGGCTTGCAGCAGACCCGTAGGTTTTAATAATGTCCTCCAGCTGCCGGCTCAGCTCCTCTGAGATGTCACACACAGCTGCTTCAGGTTGGGCACTTGGCTGCTCCATGGAGGCTGGAGCAGGGGCCTGCGAGATGGGGTCAGGTTTGCTCCCACTCTGCTCCTGGATATCCTGCCCAGGTGAGGTGGGAGACTGGTCATACTCCATGCTTCGTGCAGTACCTGACAGCAAACAAATGAAGGGTTAATTTAAAAAGCACACAAAATTAGTATTCTCATTGCTTCCAAAGTTCAGCCTGCATGTGAGTGATTTTGTGTGGAATTTGGGACAGCAGCTCATCGGTCGGCTCTGGCTTGATGAATACGTCACACTTAAATGAACAACCAAGGTGATTTGGCTGCAGGGAGAAAAGCAAATTCTGAATTCTCCAAGAGGAAAAGCCTGCTCAAACCTAATAATTAAAAATCAAAACCTCTTATTCCCATTGCCAGATATAACACACAAAATGACACCCAAGTAATTTATACCATTTCCCTCCCTGAACATACTATTTACAACACATTTACTCTTCTTGGTCTATTCACCTGCAATGCCAGCTACTGATATGGGCAGGGGCAGCTTCATCTCAGAGCTGCATCAGTTTAATTTCCTATTTCTCCCCAACTGGCACATCTTAAGCTAATAATCACACACACACACAAATATTTTAAATGAAACTGGTGCACTGAAAATTTTACTGTGCTCTTGGAGAGCCCAATGTGGTTCTTGATCTGCAAGAGGCCTGGTTTCATAATATCACAATAACAGCAAAGAATAAGATAAAGAGCATAAAGATAAAGATAAACTACTCTTCTCTTGCACTTGCTGTGTGCTGCTGACAGCTTGTTTGACAAAGTACAAAATATGGAATAAATAACAGTGAAGTAAAACCAACCGAGTGTAACATGGGTTGATAGTCTGTGGTGTTTTCTGGGGTGAATTTCAGCAAATTTGTTCCCTGTTTGCAAAAGGAAGCTTTTGTTTCCCATGTCTAAATTTCTACAGCTTTCAAAATCATAAAATAACTTGGCCAAAAGCAGTATATGAGAGATATAATTTACTGTAATACATGATTTGGTGTTTGTTATTAAACTCTCCCTGGTTGAAGTGATGTTTGGAAGTGCAGTGATGACCACTGTTAAGGCAACATTTCTCAAGACTTGATTGTCTAGCTATTTGACTGCACTTACAGATAAGATAGTAAAAAATTACGGTTTATCATCTTTTAATAAAATAATTGAAAGCTTTGAGTGGGACTCAGGATGTGCTTGAAAACTGTTAGCCATAAATCCATGTCCCTGCAGTCCTCCACAGGTACAACTCGCCAGCAGGAACAGCTTGGGAAGGTGGCTGGACTTGGCCTCATAGACCTTGTCAGGCAGACACATCCCATTCTTTCCTTCCTGCTTGTGGCATGGTCATTATATCACTGCAAAGTGATTCTAAAATTATATCTGTCTGGTTTGATGTCATAATGAGTTTAATTTTCATTGAAAGATTAGACTCTGCATGTGCCATTTAGGAAAATAATTCCAAATAACATGAATGTTAGGCTACAGTTCATGATCTTGTTTTGCTAGAGTTAATTGACTGCCAATTAATTCAAGGTCAGTAAGATTATTGTAAATGTTAAGCTAGAAGCTCCACAAAATATGAGTTTATCTGTGACATGTTCAGACTAATGTTTACATTAATTTGAGCTATTGGCATTCATTAATTGGCAATTGGTGATCAATCAGCTAGGAAACCCAGGATCACCAGCTCTTGTCTAGACAACAAAAGTCTCACAAAATATATCCCCAATTTAAACTAGCAATTTTTGTAATACACCGCAGAATGAGAACAGGATCTCTAAATGCTCCATTTACAAATATGAATTTCTCTTCCGACTATCTCTCCTACTTGTAAGAAGACACAAGTCGATGCGGTCCTCACTGCATCACAGCTCTCTCCTTTAGCTCCCTCCCAACTGCATCACTTATGGAGAAGCACGGTCTGGTTAAAGGTTTCTTCCCACGTGAACCATGAAGCATGTCTGCAAACACAGTAGGCTTTAAATTGACAGTGGCAACTGATTTATGCACCACTGTTTCTCAGTAATAAGGGAAGAACACAGGTGACTGAAATGGAAACTGCATATTTAGAATCAAGGACACGAGATGTTTAAAAGCTGACCTCTCAGGAAATCTCCCCTAACATACATTCCTGTCTAGAAAGAGATTAATTATAATCAGTCTCTGAAACCATGGCAATTTACATCTACTGAGGTTCAGGCCACCAGCCTGGAACAGTGAGCAGGCAGAAGCCACAGAAATACCCCATGATGAACCTTTAACCCAAGGGCACCCACCTGCTGGCTCATATTGAAGATCGTATTTATACACACAAATAAATATTTTAATGTTTTATTCCCTTTTTCTTCAGGCTAAACCAAAGGTCTGATAACTACTTTCAAGCACAAACACAATGCCTGTTAAGACTTTTGTACCTTGTTTTGTGTAATGGCTTCCACAGCATCACGGAATTTATATTTAGAGAGACGGGGCAGCTCTCATCTGCTGAGAGCAGCCCACTTACAGCTTTTGATGCTGGGATATTTTACTGCAGTTGGCTCCTGTCCTCCTCAAGCTCCAGCCTGTTTAACCTCGATGTACATCAGGTATTCTTCCTTATCAGGCCATGAAAGATTTTTGGTGCCAATCTCAGCAAGACCCAAAGTGTTTGCATTAAATGTTATCTTAGACACTGTAATGCCTAAAAATTAGGTGACTGAGCCCAGAAGAGTAATAACTGGGTCCCTCAAGGAATTTTAGACTTGCCCAATTTTAGACTATCCACCCCTTGAGCTTTGTGGCTCCTACTACCATTACTATTGCCTCCAGGCACCTGAATTTCCACCACAGCTGTATCCTGTCTTATAGCAAGGGGGAGGGCTGACCTGTTATATGACCGAGTCTGAGCCTTGCATCTTGTTTACTTTTCTCCTTCTGCACTCCTAAATCCTAGACTTGTTCCACAGCCCTCAGATCAGTATCTTTCATGGCCCTGGTGTTTTGGATGGAAGCTTGATCCCAGACACTTGTGCCTACAGATAGTGACTCTGGTCCTCCTCTCCTCCAGTGGGAAACACCCCCAAGAGCCAGAGGGTGTTAATGTCTTTCCCCTGTGGGAAAGGCTCTTCTCCATTCCCTCCTTCCTCTGTTAAAAACTTAGGATAACTCAGGAGAAGAATGGAGCATCTTAGAGCATGGGTGACCTCCAGTCTCAGGTGGGAGATGACAGACACTGGTCCCAGGCTGATGCCTTTCTATAGGACTTGTGGCCACGCCTGCTGTCCCACAGTGAGGCTGGTGCTTGGGGCAGCAGCAGTCTGCGACAGAAAACTGGGCTGGCCACGCAGCATAGCCCCTGCTGCACTCATAGGCAACAGAAAAAGGTGTGCTGCTAAGATCAGTATGGTAATGCTCTAGCTAGGTGGTGGTGTCAGGTCTTAGGCTGGACTTGATGATCTCAAAGGTCTATTCCAGCCTCTGTGATAATTCTGTGTAATTCTGTGTAATGTGCCGAGTTTGTTTGTCCCTGACCACATCCCTTAACATTTCACATTTACGGCACGATTTTGCCTTTGCTGTGCTTTGAAATCAGCCAGTACCTCTAAGGTAAAAGTCAGTCGGTAAGAGCCAGTGCCTGATCGAGCAGAACAGCAACAGCTGTCCTGCTGCAGCTGCTGGGAAAACTGTCCCCAGCACTGGGCTCCTTGTCAGCCCACCTCTCACACCGCTGGAGCAGGCCCAGCTGCCAAGGCATGGTCCTGGCATGAACAAGGCATAAACCAAACATCCTCTGCTTAGCTTCTCTGGCAGACTATCTTGCACACTATTGCAGAGTTTTGCTTATCTTTTTTAAACATAGTGCTTCCCCTTCCTTCTCTCGGGAATTGCTTCCTCCTTCACTTCTTGCAGCTTGAACTTCTGGAGAGTTTACAAACTGGTCTATATTTAGCTCTTGCCTCTCCATGTATCCAGCAGAAGGACACATGGCACCTGCTCTGCAGCCAGCAGTTATTTTAAGCACTTCTAAAGCGGGTAACGGTATTTGGCACTTCATGCTCAAAATTCACACACACACACACAATTCTCTAAAACAAAGTGTTTCATATACTTAAACCAGCCATCAGATGCTGATAAAATCTGAATTTTTACTTTGACATAAGACCAGACTGAACTATAGTAACACCGCAAAGCAGCACATATTAAACTCTGGAATGGCCCACGCTACTGTAGCTCCAATTACCCTCCAGAAAAATACAAGTGCCTTGTTATAGTCTAGACACTGCTCTAAAACTAAACGCTATTACTTCAGAAAGTGGTGATAACATCAGCTTTATCAACATGCTACATTTGACTAGTTTTATGATTTACATACAATTTTCTAGTACAAAACAACAGAGGTTTGGAGGCTTCATGGCAGGTTTCCATAGAAGCAGGGAAAGAACCAGACTCAAGAGATTTTCTGAAGTCTCATGTGGCACCTGAGTCTTGATCACTTATTGTTGCAGCAAACCATCCACAGCTCCTAGCCTCACTTAAAGGCAAACTCTACTGAAGTCCATTTAAATATTTTTGTCCCCTCCTTAGAAAAGTGTTTCTTACTTCCACCAACAGCCTTAGATACTCACCTGTTTTCTTCACACACCACATAGTACCCTGTGCCACCCATAGGCTTTTAAGGCTATTCCTAGTAAACGTGGGCTGACAGTCCCAAAGGGAAGTACTCAGATTAAAGCCCTTGCACCATGCCACCAAGCAGTGACAGCAAGGAAGCTGTTCATCAGACTTACCGGAGCAAAGAGAAGAGCAGAGCAGAGAAAAAAAGTCAGGCAGAAAGCTCAGACAAGGGCACAGCAAGAGCAGGACACTGGTACTGTAAGCCTGCCACCAAAGGAAGAGGGACGAGGAGACCAAGTGAGGGGGAAGGACAGAATGACACAGCAGGAGCTAGCACTGCGGAGCCTGAACTCGTGCTTTGCAGGGGACCGGCTCTGATAGGCGAGCAGAGAGGCTGCCTGCTAGCTGGCGACGTAAGCCAGCTATGTTGGCTATGCCCTGCTCTGACAGAGGTAGCACGCGAGAGTAGTGAATTGGGCCCTCTGAAATAAAAACAAAGGAAGAATATATACACAGCTGCTACCCTTGAAAGTTAAAGCTTAATCATTCAATAACTTGACACGTTGTGTTGTGTGAAAATTCGTCTGTATTGACTACGGATTGGTCAAACTCTGTCTAATTTTTCCGTCTGCACCAGAAAGACCGGAATGGCTTTCCATAATGTGAGCTCTCAGCTGTGACTGCCCTTTGCAACCTGGGATTTGGGCAGGATTTGTCAAAAACCAGACTGGTTCTTAACGATAGACTCAGTGGCTGGAAGGGACCACAGGAGGCCTTTAATTCAACCTCTTGCTCAAAGCAAGCTCAGCTGTGAGCTTCAACCAGGTCTCTCAGGGCTTTATGTTAGTCTTAAAAACATCTGACGCTGCAGACTGCATGACCTCTCTGGGAAGCTTTTTATCCTGCCTGACAGTCTGCATGGTGTAAAGTTTCTCCTTATACCTAACCTGTGCCCATTGCCTCTTATCCTCACACCTTACATCCCTATGAAGTCTGTCTCTGTCTTTTTGATAACCTTATAAGTACTGTGGGGCTGCAGTTAGGGACCCTCAAAGTTGTCTCTTATCCAGGCTGAACATCCTCCTTCCCCCAACCTCTTCTCATGGGATAAGTGCTCTAGCCCCAGCCACTGCGGTGCCCCTTTGGTGAATTGACCACATTGTCCCATGGGGTCAGCAATGCTAATGGAGATTGCTGGTGTAGCTGTCCCCCTGATCCCCGTAGCTCTCAAACAAATGTTCTCGTGGCTGCCAAAGTAGCCCGTCAGACCTACTTTCTGCATGTTACCATGCTGGCCCACATAGGCCCAAAGTTGTTTATATAAACAAGAAGAGCACTTCCCAGGGAGTTCATCTGCATGCTGTTTATCCAGCAACAAGCATCTCCCACTTCCATGACCCACAAGCCACTCAGGCAGTATCTTCAGATGCCAGATGGTCTTAGGGCCATCTGTTGCACACTCCCTAGATAGAGATGTAGGTGAGTTTAATGCACAAATATGCAAAAAACTAAGAAGCAATAGTCTAGTACTGGAAGTGGCAGCCAGTGCTACGAGAGAAATGGGACTTTGGCTCTATTGAAAAATAATATTACTCAGAATAACTTTAGGAGGAAAAAAAAGTGTATGGTACAATGTTTTCGGGTAAGCCTGCAAATAGACCCATTGTTGCATGGTACTAGAGGTTCCAGAAATGTTTTGCACCTGATTTATGAGAGATATTTGAGAAAACTACTGGATGGATCAGTATCAAGAAGCAGTGGCTCAGAAATAGTCCATATGTTAGCAGTATCCCACACTTTCACTGATGAGAATTAAAGGTCCTGCTGTATTCGTGAAGATAGTATCTGTGGGGCAGCAAGAACATTCTTAGGATGGTTTCTCCATTAATCTTATTTATCTATTTGGAAAAGACAGCTCATATTATCTGGGGATGTGTGGGCATTGTGGCTTAAGGAAAAATGAGTTCTTCGAATCTTCTTTAGATACTGGTAGTGGCTTAGTAGTGTTCCTAAGTCACAGATTTAAGATAATGAAAGGGAGCTTGCAAGGTGGCGGGCTTCTTCTGTGAATCTTTTGGAGGGAGTTAGAAACTGGCTGGATGTGTTTTGATAACACTGTGTTTTCTGGGATTTCTTGTGACAGGGCAGAGAGAGACAGCAGAATACCAGTGAAGATAAGAGTGCTTGTGTGGGCTCCTCATGCTCCTCCTGTTCTGACTGGAGAATTCTCCTGTTCCAGTCTCCTGTTTGTTTCTCTTTTGAAATCAAATCAGCTCCAGGGTTTCTGAGATCAAAATGCACAACGAAGATACCAAGGAGCTAAGCAACAGCTGAGCTGCAGAAAATTACTCCGGCATATCCTCACTCCTTGGCGAACACAAGGCAAGACACATTCAGCTTCACCCTCTTTCGCTGGGGTAGAACCTATTATGTGTTAGCTCATTTTTGCAACAGCCTGACAGCATGCATACAGACCCTTATCACAGCTCAAATGACATGCAAGGATTCACTATGCGGTGCGAACCTGGTCATGTCCTTGAGACGTGAGAATGTACTGATAATGGGAAATTAGCTCAGGTCATCATTATAAAAATAAGCTACAGGAAATCCAGAGCTACATGTTCTGAATTATTCCTGAATATACAAGTAAAGAAAACAGTCTCTGGTACAGTCGGGGAACACAAAAGAGCAGACAAAATCAATGTATGTGGAGAGTATGTATGTGTGTGGATCCAGAAGATTAAAAGGTTTCTCCTGGATTTTGGCCTGTGAATTGAAACAATCACATTATGAAAGAAAAGGAAAACTCAGACTGAGAAATTTAGAGGTGTTGAAACTGCCATACAGGCAATTTACATGCTGAGGATGACTGAACAACTAGCATTTGCACTCTGCATGCTGGGATGGTTGCATCTGGTGAGCTGAGGAGAGAGATGTCTGAAAAACACTGTAAAACTTGCACTGCTTCTGGGATTTCTGCTTTTACAGTGCTTTGCGCATTTCATGTACCCATTTAGAAGAGAAAGAAAAGCTTTCTCTAATCCATGAGAAGAAGAAGAAGAAATGTACCTTCCTCATATTAAAGCTAGACCACGCCTTGAGAATTTGCTGTAACAAGGCTGGATTTATTTTTTGGTTGTGTTCAGTTGTGAGCTGGGTTGCATGTCCATAACCCTACGCTCTCTTTGTTGTGCAGTGGCATTTCCACTGATGTCATTGGTAATGTCGCATGGAAATTGCCTGTTTTGAACTAAATATAATCATCAGCAGCATAATTATACTGAAGACATAGGCTTCTCAGGTGAAAAAAAAAAAAAAACCAAACAAAATAGGAAGTAAAATTTCTACCTATATTTATCATTTGCTCTATATGATATTCAACATATTCAGTCTTCATTGCTGATGACATTGGCATTGAAACAGTTACTTTTGAGGCTTTTGTGTAATCTTTTTGTGTGCCATGGGAAGGCTTAGGCAAAAGACTGAAGGTTCAAGTTTAATGTCTATCTCCCCAATGTTCAAGGGCTTTAAAAAATGCAGATTCTGTCTGAAGGCAATAGTCTGTTGCTTAAAACTACTTAAAAAAGCAATGCCAAGCAATGCTTCTTCCACCTTCTTCATTCTTCTTCCACCTAAATGAAAGCTAAATTTCTGCAGAAGCCTTAATATCCCCTGGAAGCCATACAGACTGATTTGGCCCGCAGGCCAGTCTCTTGACAGAAGGCGAAGAGGCTGGGGAGGGTCTCCTGCGTTCTGCACCACACAGAAAATAGCTGTCTGCACCCCTCTGCAAATTGTAGCTGCTCTGCTCTATGATACCCTGTTTGCCAACAGCACAAGAATATCTGGACATGACCATTCCCAGTCCCATGATACATGGCGATGCAGACTGCAGTGGACTGCCATGTTCTGACACTTTAGTGCCAGCTCTGTATCAGTAAGAGCATTGGTTTTGCATTCTAGCATGAAAAACCACTAAGGACCTGGAGTTTTTCACGGCAGACATTTTGAGTGGTGACTTCTTGGGAATCATTTCTCATTTGCTTAGTCCTGTGTTAATGGAAAAAAAAAAAAAAGGAAAAAAAAATCCAACCCCAACCCCAAAAACAAACAGAAAAGAAAGGAACCCTCACATATTTGCATTTATTTGCATAGACAATGCAGGTGTTCCACAGTGCATCAATTTTCTGCAGATTTCCTAGCTCCAAATCAATCTCAAAAGGGTTAGGAGGTTATGATTTGCCTTCTAATAAGATTTTATGGCCTGAAGGATTTGTCATATACCTAAGGTTTGCCAGGTTTTTTATTTCTATAACTCAAAGATCCTGGCTACAAATGACAGTTAATAAAGCAGCCAAATTAGCTGACACAGAAAATCCCAATAGGCAATAGACGTAACTATTTTAAACAAATAATTTAATTCTTAATCCACATCAGCAAGAATATAATTTCTGACCTGTAGCAAGGAAACCATGCTACGACTCTGGAGGAATTCCCCATGTTTTGCTACTGAGCAGTTTTTGATTTATTCTTGGAAAGATTCAAGTCTTTTGAAACCTTAAGAGTAAGCAAAATCAATTATCAGGGTTTCAATTTTCTCCAGGCAATTTCCATCGCTTCAGCTTGCCCGAGAGAGATTTTCCATAAATACATTATGTTATGTGCTATTTGAAGAATTTGTCAAAGTGGACAATATGGAGAAAAATCATCCATAAGGTAAAGAAATCCCTCCTGTGGGGCATGAAGTCACACCTGAATGCATCTTTGCAGTTTGGAAACAACTCTTCTCCAATATATAGAGGTAATTTGTTGGGAAGGAAAAGAGCAGTATTAGCAGCTTCCAGTTATTCTGGTACTACAGTGATGTTACTGCTGGTTTACACCATTATAAGCTAACATAAAATCTAGCGTGAAACTTTAAAAGCGTACTGAATCCTGAAACAGTCTATTTTTAACATAATTTAATTTTAAAATTATGCTCCTCTAGCTAGAAATTGTATTCTAACAACTCACTGTGGGAACAGAGTTGGGCCAAGTCAACCATCAATCCTGGGCATTTTGTGAACCTGACAGGGGAAATGTCTGGGCTCAGTTCAGACATGATCACGCTGTAAATCACATATCAGGGGTAATCTGGAAGTCTTTTAAATGCCAACAGTACATCAGTTGAGGGTAAGTTGTAGAGAAGAAATTATCTGTTCCGGTAAGATAATGTAAACTGAGTTGCTTTGTATGAGGTAGCTTTTGTCTTTCCCTCCCTTTTCTAGCCCATTCTATTTGCTAGTAATGTTCACTTGCATCAGTTTCATTATCAATATGCAACGGGGTTTTTTTTTTGATTGCTGCTAGAACTGGCTTGTAAAAATTAGAAATGGAAAAGAGTTATTAAAGGCTCAGTCCTGCAGCTGCTCTTTGTATGGAGCTGCCATTGATTTCCCAAGCAGCACCTGCTGGTGAGCAGCAGAGAGAATAAAGCAAATTAGAAATTGACAGCTAGCTCTCTCAGCTGTATGGGCTGTACATGGGTGGTAAAGGATCTTGTAATTGGAGCCAAACATCTTTCTCTGGAAAGGACATGGTCCAAATTCTGCTGACAATCAAGTAAGCGCAGGAGGGAGGAGGGCTGAGCAACACTGAGGTAGACTAGCCTGTCTAAAATGACAGGAGGGAAGGATAGGGACTGACACAATGGGAGTGACATGGATTGAGATAACACTTAAACAGCACAGGGAAATGAGGTGAGTATTTGTGGTGAAAGGTAAAGACTTGTAGGAAGAAGGGGGAAAATAACAGAGGTGGTGATGATGAAATAAGTCCTAATGAGAATCTTATTTTATAGGATAATGACAGGGTGGCTGATGAACTGTTAGTTCAGAAAGAACCATGCAGTGATCTGCAGAGCTGGCAGCGTTACTGAGTCATGTCTAAAACTGCTGCTGATGTAAACACCAATGACCTATTTTAAGACATGTGTGGAAAGAGAATCTCTGCATGGAAAATGCAAAAGGATGCAAAAAGTATATTGGTATTAATAGATCAAAACTGTGGAACAGTGTTCATTGTTTTGGTTTTTTTTGTAAGGGTTTTCTAGTTGTCTAGGTAGAGTCACCCTATTAAACATAATAACACTTGGGGGACCAAATGAGTAAAGAAGAAAATAAAACCCAAGAGACAAAAGGATGAATAAAGAAAAGATCAGGTGATAATTACTTTCATATTTTACTAAGCTGAAAGACAAATATGAGAAATGGCACCAATATCACTCATTTGTTAGGATATAGTAAATCTTCATTCTGTGTACATAAGAAGCCTATGGAAGTCATATTTATTGTCAAAGCCAGATTGGTCTCTAATTTAGATCCTGGACTCAAATAGGAGTATATGGGCAGATAGATGCATAATATTTACTCTTAGGTATCTTCAGATGTGTCTATAAAACTCTACTACTAGTGATTTTTAAAAGTGTTTTTCCTCTGATGGTACTCTAAAAAAGAAGACGGGTTAGATCACAGTGCTCCTCAATAGTCTCAGAGCACTTATGTAATTTGGAGACTCCCAAATGGGAGTTACTGAACTGGAGAAAAAAATCAACTATTCAGCACCACCATTAGAATCAGAGAGAACAATTCTAGTTCACTCAGATACTCTGAAATCATCATCAGCCAATCAGTAATACTCTCTGAGTTCCTATAGCATTGCAAGACATATCACTAGTTACTGTGTACCTTTCTAATTATTTTTTCTCCATCTATCAGTTCTGGTTTCTGAGCCTAAAATATATTTTACTACTGTCCTGGGTCCTTAACACTGCTGGTCGTGATTTAGGTGGTACTGAATAAGATGTGGATGATGTCCTGGGTTTGGTTTAGGTTAATTATCACAAACAGCTCCTGGCCCAAGCAGTTGGAAGGGGCTGCAGCTGGGAGGGGCCACAGCCAGGATAAACAACTGAATGGGATATCTGATACCATACTGAGGTCTGCCCCTATATAAGGGGAGGGCTGGCCCTGGCTGGGGATGCTTGTTTTCAACTTGCTTCAATGTGGTTGGAGCAGGGAAAGTTGGTGTCTCAGGCACAGGTAGCATCTTCCCAGCTTCTATTACTCACTTTGTATATAATTTTGTTAGTACTATCATTAGTACTGTTGTTTTCTTCTCTCTTTGTGTTGTTTTATGAAACTGTCCTCATCTCAACTCCTGGGGTGTCACCTTTCTTCTTCCTCCCAATTCTCTTTCCCATCCCCCTGGAGATGGGGGATGCAGCTGTGTGGTGTTTAGCTGCTAGCAGAGATTAAACCACAACAATTACAAATCATGGTTATCTGTAGTTAAAACATTTAAATTAAGCTTGTAGAATCAAAGATGTAGAAACAAACTTCTGCAGCAGTGATTTCCAGTTTTGTAATAGCTTGCATGCAAGGATCTAATATAATCTATTAATCGAGTTTGATATCAAGCAGTACTGAACTGCAAATAGCACATTGTACTCATTATTTGGAAGGGTAAACAAAGACATAGAGTGTTACATGTTAATACAAAATAAATAATGACTTACTCAGGTCATGCAGATGGGAACAAGGTGTGCTCAGATTCTTTTCTATGTTAATTGAGGTGTGCTTGCTTTATACATTAAGAACAGAGTTGCATGCTTATAGAGGAGGGGAGATCTACCTCACAAAAAAAGTTCAGTGTCTTTATGTGCCTTCACTTTCTGCAAAGGGTTTGCATCGGTTGTGAAATCTATAGGACCTATCTAGTCAGCTTGAGTAAAGGCTGTCTAAAACCCACGCTGCTTTGCACAAAGAAGAGATAAGTAAGGTAAATTAGATGACTGGAGGGCCTAAATGTTAGCCATTACAAAGTAATCTTCCCTGTACAAAGGAACTGTACTTCACATGACCATAGCAAAATGGAATTTTCATTTTCAGTAAATTTATAAAACTTTTGTGAGATCTGAGCCATTTCAGGGGCTGTGACTACAAAAAAAAAAAAATCACACAGGACAATGTAAATAAAATCCCAGAGCTGTCCTAGTGTTATTCTAATGACTAATAAATATTACCTTTTCTCAGTTTGGGTTGTTTGTTTTTTTTTTTTTTCCTCATCATCATTTGGTCTCCCACATGCCTTCCCTGTCTTTTCAGACAGCCAGTGGGTAACTTCCCCCAGAACCACCTTTCTGTTGCATGCTTGTAACCTCCTGGTACAGCAGTCTCCAGGCTCTTTACTGTTAGCTTCTCTGTCATAATCTTTTCTCACTAGGATATCAGTGAGCAGAGCAAGCAGGAAGGATAGTCACTATTCATAAGATTGTGGACTGTTTCACCAAATGGAAAAAATAAAATCTGTGTTTAGTCCTTTTCTTTCTCACTTATGTGCCAGACACACACACACACACACACACACACAAGCTATTGGAGGACACACACCAGGCAGTAAGTCCCCCAGAAATCTCCTATGTGCCAGCCAACAGCGAACAAGAAGATACAGTTCCTTCAAATCTGTCTCGCTCTGTCTTCTCTTTCCTTTTATGTCACCAACTAACATTTGACTAGCTGGATTCTCGTGAGGGTTCATCAATTTCAAAATCATGTTCTATCATCCTGTTTCTTCCCAGACTGTCAGGTGTCAAGGATACCCACAGTTCATCAATCTTCCACATAACCTTCATCAAAAAGTGGAAGAAGAGAGAAATGCAGCACTTCAGCGTGATCATCCATCTCAGGCAACAAATGCTGAGGAATCATGAACCTGGCAACTGCTGCCACAAGCAAGTATAAGCTGGCAGCTTGCCTTCCTAAAGACAAATTTGAAACCCCATGATAACAATGTTCTCTTTAATGGCAGACTGAATTGGTAGGGATATTAAGACCATATACATCTATTTCTTCACTGTTTTAGCAAAACAAACAGAAAAGCAGTGTCTATACTCCTAAGATGTGACATACATGGAACAGAAACACGCATATACTTAAGCTTCCTTAAAAAGTAATGTGCAATTACTTCATAATGAAAGAGGCCAGCAAAAGCCACTGACCAAAACCAGTCTGGAGCTGTTCATTTTTGTGGGGGAGGAAAAAGACAATTAGGAAAATGTTAGTAGATCGGATTTAGCAGAAAACTAACTCAGCTTTCCATCTACGTTCCTTTCCATTTCAGTAGTTAAAGGCCACCTGCTACTAGGGTGATACAAAAAACAAAACTAAGAAAGAAGATATTTTCAAGATATTTTCTCACTTTATGCTGAGGAAAAAAAAAAAAAAATTAATCAGAAGGTCCCACTAAATCATCCTTAGAAAGATTTTAACTGCAATAAAAAAAAGAGTAAGCTAATGTCAGAGGAAAACACTGATCAGCAAATACTCTAATCCATTCCTGACCCAAACACTGCTTTAAGAATAAACTCAAATATGTGATGTTATATTTGAATTAAGTTAATAAGGACCTTGGATAGGCTCTTGGTCATCATAGTGATTGTGAATCCTGACAATCCAATCTGAAATTATCATCATAACGTGAGGTGTTGGAGTGACAGAGGATGACATATCTTCACCTACAGTGCTGTGCTCATGCAGTGCTTTACTGTGATCAGGCAGGAACTCCAGCAACACCACTCCAGACTCTTAAGAAGAATTTACAAGACCTGAGATTGAGTTACACCGCTCTGGTGTACACTGACAAAGCAAGGTAGAGTCCTCCTAAAATTGTTACTGGATTCAGAGCACACTTAGGCCCACTGACACTGGTGACCCCACCAGGACAGGAGAAACTGAAGTAACTGTGTTAGATTTAGAATATGCAATGCAATATTGGCATGAAGTACTACCTGCACACCAAAAGGGATCCCAACAGTATAGCTATCCTGGGTAAGCTACCAGTCAGACCTTGATTTTTGACTTGGAACACCACTGGCCAAGCAGTTACCTAGGTCAGAACTAGACCCAGAGACTCACTGAATTAGATTTTGATAATGAAGCTTATCTGGGAAAATCACAAATGTGTAATCTTAATTCCTGTTAAGCTTCACAATTCATAAATCAAGATCACTGACTTTTGAAAGGTAACTATAAATAAATAATAATTAAAACAAACAAACAAACGAAAACAAAACACCCAACCCAAACAAAACCAACCCAAACAAAACAAACAAACAAAACCACACACACACAAAAAGCAAAACAAAAAAGACACCCCCCCCAAAAAAAAGAGAATGGTCCTTCTGAATTTAGCTTATGCAGTAGGTCTTTTCTTATTTTGCCTTATCTTCAATCAAAGTTATGAGGATGTAATTCAGGGCAAAGCTCTTATGTACAGAAAGATCTAGAGAGATCTGAAAGAGAGGCAAAGCAAAGTGTTCTCCCTTTCTTCCTTAGGCCAAAGAGAGTTCAACTTTGGAATTTAGAAGTGCTCTGCTGCACCGGGTTCTGTGGAGCCAACCTCCTCTTTTACACACCACCCTTGGTAATAGAGCCTGGAGAAAAAACACACAATCAAACCCAGGTCTTCTAATAGTGGAATTCGTTGCTTGTAATATTTACATGTAAAATGAACCACGTCAAAAAGATTCCTGGACTAGATGGTCTGGACTAGAGGAACTAGAGCAGAGTCCCAGTGCCTGTCATTTTTGTGATGGCATTGTAGAATTGCCGAGATGCAGTTCTTGCATTAGGTAAAGGCTCCACTCTATAAACATCCAGCACTATTCACTCTGACTACCTTTCATTCAGTTAAAACATACTCAGTAATTCAGATTAAAAGGCTGCTCGTTCAGGCTTTAATCAATAAGAAATGCGGGGCTTCAGCTACACCTAGTGGAAGGCTCTGGTACTGCAGCCTTTCTGCAGCCACTCCGAAAGCGTGGCTTTATCTGTCATGTTAAATTACTCTGGCTCTGTTTCAATATATCAACAGTGAATTGAAACTAAGCACCTCTGAGTGCCTGTCAACAATTTAAACATCTCCTTTCGAAAATCTGCGTGATTATCTGTGCATTGCTTTTCTTTCACGTAAAGCACTTGATTAAAATGTTGGGCAAGGGGACCCCCGTGTCAAAAGGCGAGAGCTAAGAAAGAGAAAAAGAAGCCACCCGATGGGACAGCGGGCTGCCGTGCAGCAGGTTCCATCTGTGAGCAGGGCGAGACGCCAGTCAGAAGTTGCTCTTGTCCTTATAGGGCAAAGTCACACTCAAGGTGATTTGTGACAGCCCAGCTGTCGCTCTCCCCTGCCACCCTTGGGCATGGCTGCATAAACCACCTCACCGGCTAACCGCACATCCCAAAGCAATCACGCACCACCTCAAAAGGCTCTCAATGGCTTATTTTCACCCTGATTAAACTGAAGTGAGGGTAAGAGAAATCATGAGGACTGTGATGTTTCCTGGTTGCCAAAAAGAAGCCTGTCAGATGAGACTGAGGTACTGGACTATGGGGGATTTAAAAAGAGAGAAGGTGTTTTTTAGAAGCAGGACTGAACACAGGCTTCGCATCTATTTTTTGGCTACAACGGTTTCCAGAGTGATGGCTGACTATGGATGGGTCCGCTCCCTACCACCTTCTAGGAGCAATAACATAGAGCCCATGTCTCTCCTCAAGAGCAGAGCAGCCACCACACAGGACAGCAGGTTTCATTGGCTCCATCGAACTGGCAGCTTTTCTCACTTACCTCCACTAGAGCAAGCTCAGGTTTACGTTGCCAATAATGTCCTGTGAAGAAGGTTAACACAGCACATTTTCTCAAACCCTCTTCTCCAGTGTACAATGTTGTGCACCATCAGACATGACAAACAAAACCAAGCTGACCACAGACAGGCACCAGTTTACTGTTTGTGGGTTAGGGCTAACTGGTTTTCAGACCTGTCCCCTAAAATCATCTCTATGACAATCATAACTAGTTCTTTTAGGCCTACTACTTAGACAAGCTTTATATTCATCTCCATACCTGTGTTTGAACCTTGCCCTTCACCTCCCTGTCAGATCACACTCTAGTGTTAGTGCACTCTCCTGATCAGCAACCCAGAAGCAACCCCCCCCCAAAAAAACCCCAACAAACAACTATATAACCCTTATAACCCCATAAGCAACCTAAAATGTAACTATTTAGCGTCTGTACAAAGCAGACGTGCAGAGGCTTGGTGTCATTTCTTGTTGCTTGAAAATCCCAGGAATCCATTCCTGCCTTCACATACATACTTTACTTCATACAAAGTTGATGGAGAACATACAGCTGTACAAGGTTTGTAGAGAGAGGTAGTATCAATTATCAGACCAAATAACGTAGCTGGAAGAAAACAGAAAATATTTTGAGGTGAAAGCCTTTAAATACTTATCCCAGCAGGAGAGAGAGTGTGAAATCTGAAATTCTTTGTGTTACTTCTGTTTGAATAGCAGCAGGTAAGACATTATTTAAAGACCTTCAGAAGCTTCACCCTCACAGGGGAGGGCTCTAGCTTCAGCAAAGCAGGCTGGAGTAGAAAACTCACAGTGCAATTACTGGGAACCTCTTGGACAAAACTACACATAAGTAGCTGTGCCTTCAGCACCTTACTGGGATGAGCATCTGCTAAATATTTAGCTTTTGAGCTTAAAAAATGCTGTGTACTCACACTAGTGACTTCAGCTATGGTTTTAGGAACTTGATGATTCTGAAAATTTCTTTTATTTTACTTTATTGCTGATAAGATAGGGAATATATTGCCAAATGAACACGCCAATAGGCAGAGATAACTAAATGACCCAGTGGAAAAAAGTGTGAAGAGTGGTCAGCATTTTATGAAGCCTGATAATCTGGGAAATATTTTGCTTATTTTTAATATGGTAAATATCAAAATCTGTTTCAGGCTTGTGATCAAATTGCCCCTCTGTAATTTTTTAAGGGGAGGAGGGGAGGGCACAGCAGATGGAGAGGGACTGCAATACCTGATCCATCTCTATTAAAAACCTGGTGTTGCAAATTTCTTTCTAAAATGAGGCAAAGAGAATAACAGAGAACCTACCACAACAGCAGCTCATCTGTTCAGTCATTTGATGTATCATGTTATTGTTGCAGATACTAAGACTCAGCTTTATCTTGTGCGTGAGCACAATAGTGGCACCATATTGAAATGTGTACATATATTTTCAGAAACTATGTAAAACACCTCCTCTGTACTGACAAAATGATGCACTTAGAATACATGAAACCCTGAAAAAATGCTGCTGCCTTGGGTTCCAAATTCCTTTGATTCTTCATCTTCATTTTATGGCACATGCAGTGTTATCTGACAAATAGATTTGCCTGACTATTTAAAAAAATAGTTTGTCTTATCATTTAAATAGCTCCTGTCAATGTTACTTAGTCCTTGTTCGCTCTGTATCCCTATGAATGATAACACAGAAACAGATCAGGTTAAGGTTGGTGTGCATAGCCCAGATCTGTAACACTGGCATTTCTTATTCCTGTCTGCAGTAGCCCCGCAGTATTTTGGAGGAAATGAAGGCTTCAGAAAGGATAGCTGTAGGGTCAGCTCACTTCCATGTCCATGCTCACTCTGATTTTGTTGAGGTTTTTTAACACGAAAGGGTATCAGTCCCTTGGGCACTGGCTCATGTTAAGCTCTGCTGTGCTGCACTGCCAGGAGGGAGCAGAGGCAGAGAGAGGGCAGGAGAAGCAGGATAGGCACTGGATTGCTCCCACAAGAAGATGTTGACGCAGAAGCTACCCATGCCCTGAGGATGTATTACTATGTGGCTGCACAAACACATGCCATAACCTACGGCCAAACACCAGTGAGCTGCTGGGGCTTCATATCCAACTTATCTAGCAGATCTGGAGCATGGAAAACATCTCTGGAGGGGAAAAAAAAAAAAAAGGAAAAAAAGTAAAAAAAAAAAAGAAAAAGAAACAAATGAAAGTAACTCTGCAAATCCAGATGTTGGAATTTTCCAATCCCCCTAGCAAGACAAGATAAGCAGGGGATAATCCTCATTTATATAACTATTTTTCTTTTTCTTTTTCTTTTTTTTTTTTCTTTTTCTTTTTCCTTTTTTCTTTTTTTTTTTTTTTTTTTTTTTTTTTTTTTTTTTTCTTTTTTTTTTTTCTTTCTTTTTTTTTTTTTTTTTTCTT
>JAAGNO010011020.1:70966-92035 GCA_033439905.1 Ceryle rudis | reverse complement strand
AGGTTGTGGAGTCTCCTTCTCTGGAGATTTTCAAAACCCGCCTGGCTGCGTTCCTTTGTGACCTGTGCTGGATTATATGATCCTGCTCTGGCAGGGGGGTTGGACTCGAAGATCTCTAAGGTCCCTTCCAACCCCTGACATCCTGTAATCCACTGGAGTGTTTACATTAATGTGTGAATTGCTAGCAACAAGTAACGCCGTTCTATATGCCATCAGGGCAGCCTCTCTCCTCTGCTCAAACCTTCCTATTTGCATGATGATCTGGTAATTTTTCTGAATTTTCTGTATTTTGCCGATCAGACTAGTCTAGAATTAGAGAACCATCTGACAAGATTTACACAGATATTGTTCTAATGAAGTATTGTTATGAATGACAGTCTTACAATAACTTTGTTAGTCAGCTATTTTGCAATATTTTTTACAGTCTTGCTGAATTGTACCAGTAAGTAAAAGAGGATGCTTTGATAGATATTTTGTCACATCTATAAGATGTGTTCTAGTATTTTTCACCTAATTTACAGAATAAAGTAGACCTTATCATATAATAGTAGGTTCTGTAATTCAAAATATATTTTGGTTTTAAAGATGTACAAATAAAAGTGAAAAAAGTTTTAGGAAAACTACTCTGAAAAAGAATTTGTGCTGTTTGTTTGTGATTCATGACAACATGACTTGAAATTCTTCTAATCCTATTTTTTATTCAGAAACAAGACCATAACATACTTCAGTGGTGTAAGGTGGGAATGAAATATTAGTAATAGGAAATTGAGCATAGCATTATAAACTGCTCTTGTAGCTGATCAAAAAGCTGCTATTTTTTGAATTATTACAGAGAAACAGAGGATACAGATTGGGTTTTAGATGCACAGATACTTCTCTCTAATTCATGTTCTGTAAAGAAATGAGTCTGGTAACTGATATAATTGACAGATGCCTATAGAAACTAGTATCTGTTTTTAAAGATGAGGCGATACTAGTAAACCTCAAAGCTTATTTGGTCTTTTGTTTTCAGCCGTGGTCCCTAGCTCTGTGAAATACACTGAGTGTAATTCTACTACATTTAACACACATGGGTGTTATGTGAATCATTAGCAACAGTAAACAATAGTATGGGGAGGGTGGGATGAGCCTTGACAAGAGGAAGGGGCTGGAAACTCCTGTCCAATTACATGCTAATTTCTTTCCTATCTCATTGCTGTAACCAGCTGATTCTCCTTCCTGACATCCTCAATACACACTTAAGAGCTTTTATCTTGCTGATGTGCATATTTAGTGCACTTATGACATACAATCAATTATGCTTAAGCTAAAATAAGTGAAAATCCATCATAATGAAACATTTGTAAGTTACTTTCAACTTTGGAAAGATTTAAAAGCATCATTTATAAAGTGCTTAGTCTCTTGTTGGACCCTCCAACCTTTAATATGGATTTCTTCCCTGAAGACTTTTTGTATCATTAATAAATAGATTTTTTCCTGTATACTTTTTATATTGTTTACATTACTTTTCACTGCAGTTTAATATTGGAACCATCACATTTTATAGCCCTATAAAATTACAAAGGCTATACCAATTTCTAACATAATACTTTTTATGGAAATGACAAAGATTTTCCATGAAGTCAGCCTTCCAAAAAGGCCTGTAGTGCTGCTCTCCACAGATGGCAATAATAGCAATAATGTTTATTTAGTGCCTTTCATCTAAGATTGGGAAATTTTTGCATGAAGTACTGCTCTGTGTTTGCTTTAGACTATGCCACTGCATTGTGCCTCAGCAGGAGTATGAAGATAAATCAGAGTATTGCTTTTATAGATGCTATACCCATTATGAAAATGTAAATGATATCCTCTTTGCAGAGATTTGGTCATCAGCAGTATCAGACATCTTCCTTCTCTCATTATAAATAAAAGACGGGGGAGATGTCACTGAATACTGACACACCACCCTTTACCTACAATTCTTTTGGGACCCACATGCATTTTTTTTCCCTAATTATTTTAGTCTCCATTGTGCTGCAAGGCAAATAGATATTTTTCTAATTTTCTGAAGGGAACGTTGACTTGCAAGAATTAAGGTGATCATGCAGGTTCATATCAACAATGAGGGATGGTTTGAGGTAGAATATATTGTTCCAGATGAATAGTTCTTAATTTTAATGATTTGATCAGTATCTTTAGAGTGTGAGTCATTTAACTTTGGTGCATATTGGGAAGGCATATATTCACTCAATTCGGTAATGCTACAGGTAGTGTAATTTTTTCTCTTCATACAGCAGGGAATTTAAGGTAACCTGATTATGACAGAAAACAATTGACAAACAAAAACATCTCCTAAGAGGAGACAGAATTTGTAAAATTTCTCTATTGACAGTTATTTATTAATATTTTTTTTTCTTTTCCAATCAAGTGAAAATAATTTACTCGTAAGGGACAACCAAATGCTATCAAGTTTTTTGTGTTATGATAGAATGCTTTGGTAAAAACAGATTATATTTTATCAGCTTTAATTCCAGTAAGCCTTGATGATTTTTTTAAGATACAAAATTGGAAAGAAGTCTCATGCACTATTTGCAATTGCACTTCTTCCAGATAACCCAAGTTTGTCCTGTAAGACAAGAGCTTTAGATCACCTGAATGTAGTAAGATTTTTTTTTCTGAATTGGTTTTACAAGAATGTAATCCATTTGTAGTGTACAAATAGGAAGGAAGTGCTGAAATATCCAGAAGAATCACTTCAAGCTGTTGTATTAGTAACATCAACTATTGCAATGGAAATGTCACTCTTCGGAGGCTGGCAAAATCAGTGCGAGGGCTAACTAAGAGAATGGTATGGATTGGAAGGGACCTTTAATGGTCATCTAGTTTAACCCATCTGCAACAAGCAGGGACATCTTTAATTAGATCAGGTTGCCCGATCTAACGTGACCTTGAATGCTTCCAGGAGTGGGGCATCCACCAACTCTTTGAGCAACCTGAGCCAGTGATTCGACACCCTCATTGTAAAAAAAAAAAATCTTCCTTTTATCTTGTCTAAATCTACTCTCTTTTAGTTTAAAAACATCACCCCTTTTCCTGTTGCATCAGGTCCCCAGACTGTCCCCATCTTTCTTACAGCCCCCCTTTAAGTACTGAAAGATCACAGTAAGATCTCCCTGGAGCCTTGTTTTCTCCAGGCTGAACAACCCCAACTGTCTCAGCCTTTCTTCATAGGAGAGGTGTTCCAGCCCTCTGATCATGTTTGTGGCCCTTCTCTAGAGCTGCTCCAACAAGTTCATGTCCTTCTTGTGCTGAGGACTCCAGAGCTGGACACAGTACTCCAGGTGGGGTCTCACCAGTGCAGAGTGGAGCGGCATAATTACCTCCCTTGACCTACTGGCCACAAGAGAACAAAGAACAGGTATCCAACATATATAGCACACATCTTAAATAGTAAATTCAGACATAATGTGGATTTTCAGGAAAAGAGGGAAAGAGTAAAGTACAAAGTGTGCTTGAAATCATCAAAAATGTGCCAAGAGGATCCCAAAGTCTGGACAAAGAAATGGTAAACATTAATACCTTACTCATCTCAGTGAAGGACTTGGGATAATGAAGACTTACTGTAAGCTTCCCTCGTTATATTGAAAGTTTTGACTTTAAGACCCAGGAGGGCAGTGGAAGGCTGAACATACCACCAGAGAAAGACGTAGATAGTAGAAAGCTCATGTTTACATCATTTCAACCGTATATAATTCCAACTAATACTAATTCTCCAGTCAGACTGGTAAGACTTTAGAGTAACAGTAAATTATTAGTTTTGCATATATAGCACGGTCCTCTTGTCTGTAGTAAGATTCTGACTGTAAGAAACAAATGACAATTCAAGCAACCTAATCTGCAGCTTCATGCAGTGAATTGGTAATACCCCTCAGTGCAGTATTTGTACCCTTTATCTTTCCCTACTATTTTGTCTCCTGTTCTCTTGTGTTGTCTTATGCCTTTGTGATTCTAGCAGCTTATGACTCAAAAAGCTTATCTGCTTTTCAGATTTTAGCTTGGACAAAACTCTTAATGTAAGCTTCCTCAAGTTTTTTATTATTAACTCATTACCCCTCTTCCTTAAAATCCTTCCTTATAAGCCATAGAAGATGTAAAAGAGTCAATGGTGAGTCAGTAAGCAGTGAGACTGTTCGTTCTTCTGGTTTTGTTTTTTAATTGCAAATAAGCCAGTTTAAAAGATACTTTTTATGATTTTCTGTTTTCTGGATTACCTGCCAGTTAGTTATAAGAAAGGATGCTACATTTGTCAATGGTTTTCTGCCAAAGTGCCTTGCCTTCTACCTGGAAGGTGCAACAATTTTAAGTGCCATCCTTCTACATGCCATTGGGCATACAGACTCAAGAGGTGTCCAGGTTCTTCCTGACTGCAATCTGTGTTCTTCATTACAATGCCATTCAAGCTACTACACTTTTACATTTCTATAGTTACAAGAGTGTTTCTCAGGAAAATCATTCCAAATACTTACAGAAATAAAGGGGGAAATCAATTTGTGCAATTGAAAATCTACCTATTAAAATATAAGCTTTTCAATAAAGGAGCAAATCTGAGTTGTTGTACAACAGCACGAGGGCATAATCCTGATAGAAGCCTCTGTTCTTTAAAGTTAAAATAACTAAACAGCTTTTATTCTTCTGCACTGTTGCTTTTTTTTGTTTTGATTTGTTTATTTTTACAGTATGAATAATTAAAAAGAAAAAACCAAACCAAATAAATAAAAACCAAACCAAACAAAACCCAAGAAAAAATGGATTAATGCTCTTTTTAGACCATGGAACAGAAAGTGGATAAGAGCAAAGTTAGATTTATGGCATCATTATACATTGGACTTTTGGCAGCTTAATATTGGTTGATCATCTTATGCATTTTCAATGTCTTTGCTTTGTATTATTCTTATTTGCTTTTGTCTAATGAATAGCTGTCTATTGCTTATAAAAATTAAGATTTAATAAAGTTTAATGATCCTATATTTTAAATAGCTGTGCATTTTTCTGTAAGGCTGCAGGCTACTGGCTAGACTAGCCTGTAGAGTAGCAGCCACATTTTTTGTCGAATGTCTACGCACTTCATTACACAACTATTGCTTTTGATTTACGTTTGTTCAGTCATGAAGTAGTTCCCATTACATTTCCTTATATCTCTGCGAGGTATTAGATTTCTGAAAATCCAACCTCTATGTAGTAGTTTTATTGATTCAAGAAATGACATCTGTTAACTCAAACCCAGAGGCAAACAGTTGGTTGCTGAGTCTTCATAGAGATCTGGAGGTGAGCAGTACATAGTAAATACTCTCAGTAGTTCATTGTCCATGTGCTATGCCTTTCTAGGATAATACTATATAAGCGTTTTAGAAATCGAGGGAGAGAGGATGTTTGTGTGGCTGAGGCACTATGCAGGCTACAGACAATTCTGCATACTCAAGGCTGGGGTTCCTGTTTGAGCCATACTGGAGAGAAAAGGCACAAAATGGTTGTTGCTCTCCAGGGCAACCATGGACACAGCTTTACAAGTGACCATTGTCAAGCTTGTGGAGTGTACAGTGGCCTCAGCTGTGTTGTGTTGTTCTCGTTACCAGTAAACAAATGAAACAAACCCTCTACTTTGAACAGTTGTGTTTACCTGAAGTGGAGATACCCCCTTCAAACTCTTAATTGCATGTATGCCTACAAATACCTGTGTAGTTTCTGCCATTGCTTAAAAAAATCTTTCTCTCACAACATATTCAAGCTTTAAATCATCTAAGATAGTCTTCACAACATTTAAACTCACCATACAGCCCTTATAATTAGCCCTGTCTTTTTGGATATGTGAAACTGTATCTTAACTAATCTGCTTCAGGTGAACGTGTTAGTCTCATGAGAAATAGAAGGAGAGGAAGAGCTGAAAAGGAAATTATGGAAAAAATAAATCATATCATGCCACAGTGTCATCATGCTGCTCCTCAGCCATTTTTCACTATCTTCTAGTGTCATTGTAACCTTCCACACAAGGTTAAATGTCACAGTGTGGTTGGATCAAAATAGCAACATTTCTAACATGAAAAATACTATACTATTCACTATACTATATTCTGGAGAGAGATGTTACACGGACATGTTTGCGCACTAAAAAGAAAAGATGGACTGATTTCTACTTTTGAATTAAGATGTGTCAATCATATGAAATTGCATAAATGTCACCACGTAGTCAGACCAGAAATTATTTCTGTCAGTATCTCAGGTTTCATTGGGTTTTGTGTATGATCCTTATATACAAATTTGTTATATTTTCAATGCCATCAAATTTAGTTTAGCAAAACAAAAATTAAAAATCAGATTATTTCACTTTGACCACCCAAAAATATATATAAACAACAAAACTGCAGAGCTGATTAGTGTGGTGAACAGAGAGGGTGAGCATCTCCACAAAATGACAAATGAAGGAGATGCTTAAAACACACAAGCAGATTGAACTGTTCAAAACAGCTTACAGTTTTTCCTATCAAAATAACATTAATACCAGAAAGAGCTAGGGCATGTCTCAGACATCAGTGAAACGTGCTCCTAAGCATAGTCTTGCAGGGGATGTCATACCAGACAGCGAACTGTAGGTAACAATGCTCTATTTAACATCAGTATGTTACATATTTGCCTTCACATAGTCTTATTTCATCCCTGCTCTCTTTCTGCCTTACAGGAAACTGGAATTTTTTGTAACTCTTATTTCCCTGCTGTCTCTTCAAATCTTCTGTATCTCAGTACAGAAACAGACTTAGAAAAGACCTGAGTTTTTATTTTCGTTTCTCTGGATAAGGTGCCCTTAATTCATCTCCTTACAAGTTTTTATTTTAATGAAAGCTTTCATTTTTTAATTTCTTTTTTTTTTTTTTTTCCAAAATTTCTTTTTTTAGACCTCCATGTTAGGAGGATTAGATAGCAATATACATTTCAAGTATAGAAACTTCCAAGTTTAAAAAACAGTAAAAAGGAGCTTTTTCTTTACTAAATTTTATATTTATTTGATGCCTTTCTAGAAAGGGAGAAGAAAGTATACAGTTGTCTATAACAAAGTTTGTATGTCAGAGTAAGGATGAGCAGTTCTTTAGAAATGCCACATTCTCAGATGGGACTAAAATTATCTTTTGACAAGTGTGTTTTGTGCTTCTTCTCTTCCTCTCCCTACTACAGTTAAAGATTCAATACAGCTTTTCTCCTCCACTACCCCTCTAGCCAGTGTGGCCTTTATCTACCTATATCTCTGGTTATTGAGTACTCTATTCATCTGTTCTATTATTTTTGTCTTTCGTATATCTATCTAGTTATTGATTTTAGGTAATACTTTCATGGCTTGTTAAAACATAGAGAGTTGATTTATTTAGCCCTTTGTAAAATGTTCCAGACAATGCAACCAGTGCTACTTTACCTCTAGATTACACTGGAATTGAGTTTTAGTCAGCAATCAAGAGAAAAAAAAAAAACAAAACATGTATTACTAGGAAATTTCAACCTGCACAGTGAATACAATTGTAACACATTCAGTTTTCTGAATGTCCATTTTTATAGAATAATTATTCTAGAGAAAAGAAAGCAGAAACTCCAATAAATCCAAGAACTACTTCCTGGTATCAAGTTTTCTAGTTATTTATTTTAATTTATTTCCTAATTTGACTCTATTATATTTATTACTACTATTTTCATAGAACCATGGAATTGTTTAGGTTGGAAAAGACGTTTAAGATCATTGAGTCCAACTGCTAATCCAGCACTGCCAAGTCCACCACTAAACCATGTCACTAAGCACCGCATCTACATATCTTTTAATACCTCCAGGGATGGGAACTTCACCACTTCCCCCTGGGCAGCCTGTTCCAATGCTTGAAAACCCTTTCTGTGAAGAATTTTTTCTAATATCCAATTTAAACCTCCCCTGGCACAATTTGAGGCTGTTTCCTCTTGTCCTGTCACCTGTTACATGGAAGAACAGACCAATCCCCACCTTGCTGCAGTCTCCTTTCAAGTAGTTGTAGAGAGTGATAAGGTCTTCCCTTGTCCCTTTAGCGTCCTTTTGTCCAGGCTAAATAACTCCAGTTCTCTCAGCCGTTACTCGTAAGACTTGTGCTCTAGGCCCTTCACCAGTTTAGCTGCCCTTCTTTGGACATACTCCAGCACCTCAATGTCTTTCTTGTAGTGAAGAGCCCAAAACTGAGCACAGTATTCGAAGTGTAGCCTCACCAGTGCTGAGTACAGGGGGACAATCACTTCCCTAGTCTTGCTGGTCACACTATTTCTGATACAGGCCAGGATGCTGTCGGCCACCTGGGCACACTGCTGGCTCGTGTTCAGCTGGCTGTTGTTCAACAACACCAGGTTCCTTTATGCCAGATGGCTTTTCAGCCACTCTTCCCAACCCTGTAGCAAAAACCTGTGGTTTTTGTGACCCAAGTGCAGGACCCAACACTTGGCCTTGTTGAACCTCACACCATTGGGCTTGGTCCATTGAGCCAGCCAGTCCAGGTCCCTCTGTAAAACCTTTCTACACTCAAGCACATCAACACTTCTGCCCAACTTGGTGGTGTATGCAAACTTACTGATGGTGCACTCAATCACCTTGTCCAGATCATTGAGAAAGATATGGACAACTGGACTAAATACTGAGCCCTAGGGAACACCATCCATGACAGTCTCCAACTGGATTTAACTCCATTCGCCACCATTCTTTGGGCATGCACATCCAGACATTTTTTTACCCAGTGAAGCATACACCTGACCAAGCCATGAGCAGCCAGTTTCTCCACGCAAATGCTGTGGGAAATAATGTCAAAGGCTTTACTAAACTTTAGGTAGACAACAACCATAGCCTTTGCCTCATCCACTAAGTGGGTCACATTGTCATAGAAGGAGATGAGGTGAGTTCCTATTTTGTTCCTTCCTAAATCGTTTTTTGCTTTTGGAGTTTACAAACTTTATACAGACACAGTGTTCTCGTGTCCCTTTTCTGTTGTCATTTGGCCAAGGTATACAGAGTGGCACAGGTCTTTTCATTTTCTCTTCCTAAAAGTTCTCTTTCATCTTCTGTTCATTTTTACTGCTCCACCATGAAATGTATCTCATTTGCTCATTTACTTTTCTAGTAAATTGGTGCCCGAAAATGAATGCCATATACCAGGCTTAGTTGCACGGGTGTTATGATGTAAATGATTATTATTTTCTCGCTCTTTGACACTTCTTTGTATGAAACCCAAAAGCTCATTGGCCTCCCTTAATGCCATATCACTCTATAGATTCAGGCCTAATTTTCTACCCATTACCACCTCCATGGTTCTTTAAGCATTACTGCTTTCCAGGTTTCTCTCTCCCAATACAAGCTATGTTTTGGATTGTTTTTCTTCATATGTTATTCAATAGCCTTGTTCCAAATTGAATCTCATTTTGCTATTATGTTCATGTGTCTAATATTGCTTGGTCCCTTCCTATTATTTTTGTGCCATCACTGATGTTTGCAACACCTCCCAATTTAGTATAATATGTACATTTCATTAACTTGCTATTTCTCCCACTGTCAAATCATTAATGAGGATATCAAAAAACCCTGGAACACTCATCCCTTCAGTACAACTAGACAGCTCCTCCACAACTTGATACATTGCTGTGTATCATTATCCCTTGTTAATGGCCCTTCAGTCACTCTTCAGTCCATATGACAGTGTCCCTATACAAACGAGCTTTAATTAATTTTGCAAGAGGGATTTTGACAACTAATATGAAATGATATTTATTTTAGTTACAGGATTCATACAAAAATAGATTTTATCTATTTCCCTTTCTTTTTGGTACTAAAATTAATATTCTATCATGAACAACAAACCCATCTCTTTTTTTCCTGACAAATTCATGCTGCTCATTCCTTATGATTCCATTATCTGCTAACTATTCAGTGTACATTTTTCTTCTAATATTTATTTCCTTGCTTCATTCAAGCTGAAATGTAAGCCTATGATCTGATAGGTTCAGGATTATTCATAATTCTACTGTTTGTTTGCTTTTTTTTGCTAGTATTTCAGGAACTCTCAAGCTCTTTCTGAAACAGACAGCAAAATAATTATAAATCAGGCATATTTTTCCTCTATTGTCTGTCCTCAGAATGCATATCTGCTACAATCAAATAACCTGCTACAATATTTCCAAGGTTTCCCCTTGTCAGTAACTTTGTGTATGACTTGTTTTGAAATTACTCAGCTTCTTTCCTTTCTTTCTTAATTGAAAAAAAACAAAAATCTATAATTTGCATCACAAATTTCCCCATCTATGTACTCAGAACTCTTATTAGGAGGGATGGTGGAGGGGGCCTTCTCCCAATCATTTTTGATTGCTTTCTCTGTAGCAAGTGTTTTTAAGCAGATTTCTTAGCACTTACAATTCCAAGGGAGTATAGATTCATAGTTTACAAAGCTACAAGGGACCATTATGATCATCTGCTCTGACCTTCTGCACAGTACATAACAGCAGTGGTTAAGAGAACTTTCAAACCACCTACTGTGAAAGCAAAATGATACATAAAATGTTTAGAGTAAAAATGTGCTCATTCATCTCTGTTCTATTCAGATTCCCCTAATACATTCATCACAGTAGCATCTCCTGCAAGATTCAAGGGAATGTCTGGTGAAACACTTCTAATGTGACGTATGCCTCTTTTTGGATCAACTTAGTGGGACACTGCATATATGCCTGTAGCTGTTACCAAAAAAAACCCCACAAACCAAAACAACGCAAAAATCTACTAAAAAAAAAATAAAATTAAAAAATGGTGAGCTTACAGGAACATTTATAAAGGTTAGTTAAACACTTCACTCTGGGGATCAAGAGGCTAAAGAGTTCTTTCTTTTCTCCCCAGCATAACGATCATGTAGGTAGGTTGTGTTCTGTTTAAATGCTGAGTACACATTGAGCTCTGTCAAATATGTGCAAAATTCCCCAGTTCTTGTGGGATAAGCAATTATCAGATAATGACAGTTAGAGATAGGAATGATGAAAGATCCAGTTAAATTACTGATGCACTGCAAGATCTCACTTCAGATCCTAAATTATATTTCCATTGGCAGTTTGGGTCCTGGCTGTGGTGGTACCAGCATATTATGTCCTGATAACAGCACCATAAAATAGATTCACTATTCCTCTTACCCTCACTATTCACCAGAGTACATTTGCGGCAATATTCCAACAAGATTACAAACTTTTCTGTTTCTTTGCCAGTTTATGATGTTAATTTTAGAATTTTTAAAAATCACTGTTGTATAAATAATACTACAGGTAGATGGTGTCTACAGGTAGCTGCTTCTGCATTTGCATCTGTATGGACAATCCAGCAGTTTACATTGCTTGTGTTTTATTTCATTTGCTTTAGCATCTAAAGACCTAGGGAATAACCAATAGAATGTTAAAAAGCAAAAAAGTCTTGCTTTGTATATTGCACTGCATTATACTATGCTACGTGGGAAAGCAAGGTTAAAATATAGAATACCCACATCTTGGAATCTTTTTTCATGACTTGATGCAGTCAAAAGGAAGTTTTTGATTAAAGGCTGAAGCACAGTTTCCTGTGAAATGTTTTTTATTGCTGTTTCAGAAAAAAAAGTTATATCCTTAGTATCCCCAACACATAGGCTTTCTAAGCTTTGAGGGAATATCCAGTGTCCTAGCTGCTTCCTGAAAGAGCTTGGCTGAGCTTCTCACTGCATTTTTTTCACTCAGCTGGGGACTTGTCACTTGTCTCAGTACACCTTAGAGTATGCCCACCAATAACGCTACCTAAATTGAAAAACTTAAAAATAACAAAACCACACCTATCAAGAGAATTAACTATATACCTATAACATGTTTATACAATAAAGTAAAAAATGTGTTTTCTTAAGCATCTAAAGATAGTTTTTGATGTGTTACATGTTTTGTGGAGAACGTACATTCAGTAAAACTATTTATCCAGCTATCTATACCTTTTTTTCTTATGTGATAGAGATGTATAAGATCTCTACAACAGTATTAAAAATTATTTAAAAAATAACAGTCCAAAATAATTTCAAAACTAAAAATTTAGATTGGTTGCATTACGGTGATCTTGGTTGAATACAAGGTAAATAATTATTGGTATAAAAGAATTGAGACAATATATTTGGTTTTCTTTTTTTATATCTTCCTCACACTGAAAACATGAAACTGAATTAATCACCTGTTGTCTTTAATTTAGGATAAAAATACTAAATTTGGGATTAGAATACTAAATATATCCACAGAGAGAAACTTGAAGAATATGTAGGAAACTGTGAATATTCACTTGGCACCAGACAATGTTTCTGCCAAATTATACCTAGGAATGACTTAGTCACAGGTCAGAGAATAAGTACTGGCAAACTAAAACCGATTGCCAAAAAAACCCAAGTATTGAAACAAGTTTGCATACATGCATGGTGAGAAATTCAGTGATTAAAACAAATTACATCTCCATTCTCAGATACCTTTCTGCTCTAAAAAAAATAGAATCATTCACAGAGAGAGGAAAATCTCACAGTACCTTTTAGTTGGAACAGCATCTAAATAATTACAAGAGGATTTAAATTCACTTGGAACTACAAATATTCCCAAGATACTATCATTAGTATCAAATATTACAAGATACTATCTCTCCATGTCAACCTCTCAACATTTAAGAGTAGGGAAATGTTTCAGAATAAATTCCAGTGAATCTGAGAAACTCTAATTACTCTAATCATAGTAGTGATAAAAAAAAAAAAAAAAAAGGTTCAAATGTTCCATGATCAAGATATTTATACTTCTTTCTCTGAACTGGAGTGAAAAATAAATATTACAGTTTTCCAGTCATGTCTTTACAAATACAGCAGATTAAAATAAATAGCAGGAGTGGATTTGGGAAGGCATTGCAAAGAAATAAGGAGGAAGGAAATTCTAATCCCTTCAACAGAAACACTGATTTCCTAGCATGCAGTTCTCATCCATGAAGTAAATGATAACGTAATGCTTTCATTGACCAGAACCTGGAAATGTAAAAGGAAACTGTAATTGGTCTTTCTCTAGGACAAATGGTTTTAGCAACCTACAGTTTAGGAAGCCACGGTATGTAGGGCTACAGCACATTGCTGGGGGGTTGCAGAAACTACAGAATTCAAGGGTTTTAAAACTGATTTAAGACTAAGTTTTTTTAAGACTAACTCATGGTTGTTCTGCTCTAGTGTTGGTGATAGTTGTGTTTTAAGTAGGAGACTGAGCTTGATGATCTCCAGTGGTTTCCTTCAAGTGGCAGTTCTATGATTCTGTTTCAGACTGCAGCCTCTGACTTTATGATAGTTTCCTACATTATATAAGTAGATATACAATGTGAGAAGAAGTGAAGAAAAAGGTAGCAAAAGAACTAGATTGCTTTCTTCAGACTCAGTGAAATAAAGACCAACATCATCTTCAAATGGCAGCTTTCCACAGGATTTTACTTCTTGTCATACTCAAGACTTATTAGCAATACTACCGCCCTAAAAATGCATTACTTTCAAATTAGGCGGATCCTCAGATTCATGTAAAATTCCTTTGGTTTAGGCAGATTCTACCTAGCTACAATCAGGCCGATTTTAAAACTACTGGATAGCTGGGAGCAGTACATTCAAGACACAGGATAGTCACACAGTAGTGTGCACAGCACCAGTGGTGAGTGCGTGCAATCCACCTGACCTCTTGCTGCACACTTGTGCTACTTCACCTTCCCAAAAGCTGCTTTTCCAGATACCTCACAGCCCTTGGAAAACAGTTTGAAAAAGAAAGGAAATACTCAATTTCATGGTTTCCTTTATGGACATGGCGCTGACTTATATGACACAGAAAAGCTCACGTTATATGGGAAGATGGTGATACACTGACAGATCTTCAGAGATCTTTCAAACAGGGTTCTTATGACCTTTGCCTGGTGTACTGAAGCCTCACTACAGTGCTGCCTGTACTGCAACAGGAAGGACCAAGGATTTGGTGACAATGTTAGCATGATTCTAAGCCTTGCATCAATTTACTGTATTTGTTTAGAATGACTACACCAAGAAAGTAAAATCCTTATATTATTCTGGAATAAAAAAAAAGCTAAAGAAGCACCTTCAGAAGACAAGATGAGCAGTTACAGATTTGGGATTATCAGGCATTCTGGACAAAACAATAGGCTAGAAATGATAATGTTTTCTATGGTGGCTTTTGGGGTATCTAAATGACACTGGAGATGGTGGAGAATTAAGAGAGAGTGGACAATTAAAGCTGTTCTGGCTTCCCCATCTCTGGACTGCAAGTCCTGTCTCTAACTGCCAGTATCCCAAATATTTATCTCAAATGCAAATGTTTAGAAACATGAAGCTGAAAAGTGAGTTCTGACATAAGCATACATTGTGGATGCACATATGCATATGTATTGTGGTACAGGCTATGCAACACAATTTTTAATGATCACTGCAGAATCATATTAGTCTCTTCATTTAATTTATCTCTGATTACACTTCTTCCACACGTAAGTTTGTTCTATGAACATTCAGTTTTCTTTCTCCATTTGCTGCATATACTTTTCAGCTGCAGTTTAGACACTGATTGATGTTTTAAAAGTGTGTCCTTTTGCCTTATTTCTCCCACCTTTGTCTCTATTGCATCTCGCTTCATCAACCCTGCATGAGAAGGAAGGAAAACGTGCCAAATACTGCACATTTGATATCTGAAGTGTACCTGTTGACCTTTGACTGGGATGGATATTTTAATCCCACACTCGAAAATTACCCTTCAAAAGACTTGAATTCAAATTGCCAACATGATATGTCATCTTCTAATTTAATGTGACTGGAATGATAACATTTGCTTTGATGTGCAATGTAATCCAGTGTGACTGATCAGACGCAACCTGCTGTAACACTGCAAAGGGCAATGCATCATGGTCAGAAATTAAAACCAACCTATTTTCTGGAAGTTGTATTAAAAGGAATCTACCTGAATTTTACATACTACAGGATTTTTCAAGAGCTTTTTAACCCTACAGTGACAAACACCTTAGCTAAATTATTCATTTTCCTTGTCTCTTGGGTCTGACTCTAGTTATTTCTATAGTATCTGCATTTTGGCTATTTTTCTGTTAAGAAATAGGCAAATCTCAAAACAATGCAGTATGTCTAGCAATTGGATTTAAATTATATTAGACTATTTTGCTCAGAAAGAATGCCATTTGCAGCTTTTAATCTCACTGTCTCTCTAGCTGCTTGCAGTAGTTACTTCTGTTGTCAATGCAGAAAATTCTTTGTGGTCTGAGGTGCAGCTCCAGGTGCAGGAGAAAGCAGCACCCAGCAGCACCAGAAATCAGCAGCTATTTATTTTTCCTCTCCTGTTACTTCAGAATAGAGCACTTTTGGGGAAGACTTTACAGAATGCAGTGTCTCCCCATGTAATCTCATAAATTACTTGCAAACTGCAAAGCAAGTCTCATCCACAGAATTAGGGGCAACTCTTTCTAGTCATCTGAAAATGACAGAAAACTGTAATTAAAAAAAAAAAAAAGGAGGAATGCTTAAGGCATATGAGATGACTACCTGGGTGAAGAAGGTGGAGCAAAACAAAAAGATCATCTTACTCTTCAGCATAATTATGTAAAATGCTGTTGGAATATTAACAGTTTCCTGTAACAACAGATTTGAAGTAAAGATCTGATGATAGGCAAAATAGTAATGCTCAGTATTTCTCAAGATGCATTCAGCAGGCCAGGATATTGAACAGAGGCAAGTACTGCTGTGAAACCATGGGGTTAAAGCTGTGATACACTGATGTGTCTGGTCATCATATTTATCTGCAGAGGTGAGCATCTCACATAGGAAGGTTATTTGTTTCTCTAATATATGGACATTTCATATCAGCCCTGATCTTATTTTATTTTACTTAAGTTAAATAGGCTGTCAAACACAGTTCATCTTTCTGAGTAGGAAAGAAATGTAGACATGCTGAAATAGAAAACAGTACGTTTTAAAAATAGATAGCAGTTGGAGACTTCTGTTTCCTTTACAAACTCAAATAGTTAAACCTAATTCTTTGCTTTCTGGCCAAAAAGCATTAGAGGAACTCACTTCTACTTTTCCCAGGTCCGGTGTACTTCTGCTTCATTGGGGTTAGAAATTCAGAAAGGGGAGGATAGACATTATGTGAACACAATGTTCCCGTTCTTGCAAAGGCAAGAAGATATTTTAAAGTATTTAAAGTATTTACTTGGTCTTCTGATGCAATAGGAATTGCAACAGGTTTTTCTCACTGGGGGTGGGATGTGAAAAATCAGTGAAACTTATGAAGAAAATAATTTTCTGCTTTAAAGATTTTCATTAAATCCCTGAATAAAAGTAATAATGCATTTATAAAAACTAAAATTACAACCCTCACTTGATAAAGATAGCCCCATGATAGGCAAGTAATTCTGCAACTTTTTAGGATTAAGAGCACTATGCTAATATCAGACTACATCCCTGGAGATATTCAAGGTGAGGCTTGACGAGGCTCTGAGTAACCTGATCTACTTGAAGATGTCCCCATACACTGCATGGGGGTTGGACTAGATGACCTTTAGAGGTCCCTTCTGGCCCAAACCATTCTATGATTCTACATCTCGAAAAAGTACTCTGATTTTAAAGCTCACTTCCCATAAATGTAATCTCTTAAAATGGTCCTCCTTTTGATTCAAATGTGCAACATGATATGCCATTTTCTAATATGAGGTAACAAGAATGATAACACAGACATCCAGATGTGAAACATAGTCTGACATGATTGACCAGATACAATATACCATAACACAGAGCAGGGCAATGTATTTCACTTGAAATTTTAACCTAAGTTGTTTTTTTTCTGGAAAACTGCAACAAAAAAGAAAACCTATATCCCACCTTGCTGGATTGCTGAAGGTTTTAGGGCTGTATTTTTTCTATCATCATGTTGGTAGAGCCCGCTGATGTGATAAGGACCCATCTACTGGTACATCCAAAGAGGAAGTGTTGTTCTTTTTTCCTAACTTGTACTGAAAAGCAAGTTGCAAAGCCTTTTCCCCAGGTGCCCACAAAGTCATCCTTACGTGTGTATCCTTGCTGGATGACACCCAAGCTGCCTTCCCCTTTTAATTCACTCTAATTCATCAATATTTATCCTGACCATGTTGTGCCTCCAATTGCAAGTGCAGTTATAATGCCATGATTGTCACTGTACCAAACAGTAAACAGATATTGCAGTTGAACATATGCATATGGAAAGAGTGTATTCTCACTTCTGTATCGTACCCAGAATTTTACACTTTTGTTACCACTAATACTATTAGTGTTAATGGGAAAGTGCCAAGATGTCAAACCATTTTCTACAAACTTGTATTAATACCAGATGTCTAGGAATAAGTATTAAAAAGTTTATTCTATATTTCTTATTGGATTTCTGTCAACTTACATTTCTATTTATCTAAATCAGGAAAAAAATAATTTAAAAGAAAACACACTTCAAGCAGGTTCTGAAAATTTGGTAAGATTTTTCTAAGAACTTTGGGAAAACATAACGGACAATCACACGCAGACCAATGTGATCAAGTGAATGCCACTTTATTAACTACAGAGTGCAGTTTATATAGTAATCCCCTCTATGCATATGCTACCTGTAACATTATCATTGACTAAGCAGCTTAAGCCTACCCTTGATTGGTTATCACGCAGCAAGCATGCAGCAGTCTCTTATCTTCCACATCCTCTTTGGTATTCGGGAGTTGTTTACTTCATTCAGTCACTCCTTTCTTTTCATCCTTGAGTGTCCTTGATTGAGGCCTAGGCTTCTTCTGCTAAATAGGTCGAATTGCTCACATGTCCATTCTTTGCTAAGAAATCCTCAACAATTCCCCCTTTTTCTTTTTGGGAATCCAGACCTTATTAACAGTCTTTTCCATGGTTCTGCTCACACAATTCAACATACAAGGTACGATCATTAATACAACCATCAGGAGACAAAGAATAATGATCCCTTGTTTGACCAAGTCCTTAATCCATCCTGTAATCCCGAATCCCCGCAGCCAACTATCAAAACCCCCATTATCAATTTGCAGTTTTTGCACACCAACCTTTAACTGCGCTATGCTACGTGCTACCAATTCTGAATTATCCGCTAAGTTCATACAACACATACCTTCAAAATCCGCACACCCATGTCCATGAGCCAATAATAAAAAAACAATAGCTGCGTGGTTATGTAAGGTGGCATGGCGGATACTATCCACATCCGCCAGCAACCCACTCAAAGCCAAAGATGTTGCATTTTCTTGCTTGCTAAGCCAACATCCTAATTTATTTAATGTTACTACAGCTTTTGCAGAAGCTACGCCAGGTGCTAAAAAAGAAGCAGCAACTATTTTATCAGGCGACCAGAAATCAATGTTATTGTCACACTGTGGCGTAAATGTGTGTGTTGAACGTCTGTTCTGATGTCGGGTATGGTTTTGATATCATGCTAGTAGTAGGTGTTAACAAAGTCAGTCTCCCAAGCGAACATGGTCCTCCTGCTATTCATCAAGGTATTCCTGGCCAAGCGTGGTCTCCACAGATCAAAAATATTCCCGGTGGTAACTTCTGTGGGACATAGCTAGACCTTGACCAGTTACCTGCTGTATAATTACACCATTCAGACTGATTCCGATAAATCAAAACAGAACTGTTAACAGACTGTGGCCTAGAATCTTTTGTAATCGTTTGCTTCCCGGTAAAATTAAACATAACACAGGCATCCATTTTCATGGAGCCTAACAGCTCCAGTTCCTGAGGCTCCTGGATGGTAACTGGATAATATGCTGAAACTTCATCCTAGCGGTCGGTATAGTTTTTCTCACTGTTGGCAGCTTCAGCTGCCGGTGTCAGAAGAGGACAAGGCCAGGTGTCTATAGGAATTCCCACCAAACATGTAGAAAAAGGATTCTCGGGGTTGGAAATAGACAAACATAAAGTATCTTGCCCAGTTAGGTTCACTAGAGTAAGCCAGGCACTAGTTTTCGGTTGGGTAATAACCCATGAATTCACAAGTCCTGTCAACATTACTCCCCCCAGCATTACCCTAATCCAGAGCCCGTAGACAACAATTCTTTCTATGGTTTCACCCATCTTGCAGGAACCCACCGGAGTCCTTCTCCTGTAAGCAAACACATATATCCCCTTCCGGTTAGTTTAACCTCTGCTGGGCCTTCCCATTCACCTGTCTTGAGATTCTTGAATTGTACCAATATTTTTCCCTGATTGTCTTGTCCCATTTTCAAAGCAGCACAATGAATTATAATTGGAGGGTCCTGTCTATCCCCAGTAAGCTGGAGATAATTTAATACATACACTGCCTTTGCTAATCTTTCTGCCGGGGTACTGGGCGCTCCCCCTTTTTGTTTTAAAAGCAAATTCTTGAGTGTCTGATGGACACGCTCAACCATAGCCTGGCCCGTAGGCGAATGTGGAATCCCTGTAACGTGTTGAATACCCCATGTGGAACAAAAATGGTGAAAACAATGTGACACATAGGCTGGCCCATTATCTGTTTTGATAGAGGACAGCACACCAAGCACCGCAAAAGCACTATACAGATGCTTCTCTACATGTTTAACATTTTCCCCACTTTGTGCCATTGCCCAGACAGCCATAGGTGTCTATAACAACATGGACATATTTTAAGTGTCCGAATTCAGATATATGTGTTACGTCCATTTGCCAAATTTGCAGGGGTTGTAGGCCCTTGGGGTTGACCCCAACTCCTATCCCAAAACCTATCTTCTGACAGTCAGGACAAGATTTCAGTATGCCTTGAGCATCGGTTAGGGACAGGTGGAATTGTTGAACTAGCATCTTCGCAGATTGGTGAAAAAAGGCATGGGAGGTTTTTGCCTGCTCGAAGCTGTTGACTGGTGGTCCCGCCCATGCAGGAGCCACCATCAGCTTGGTTATTGCCAATTGCCAACCCAAAGTTCAATAGATGACTTCTAATATGGGTTATAAAGTACATATGACTTCTGCTGTTGAGTGTAAACAGCAGTTGCTGTAACAAATCCGACAACTGTTTGTTAGATACTTCACATAACATTGACCTTTCAATCCGGGATACCACCCCGACCACATACAACGAGTCACAGTGTTCAATGGTTCCTGGCTCCAATGTTGCAATGCCCATAACACAGCATGGAGCTCTAAAGTTTGTAACGTGTCGAGTCTGTCCCCTTCTATTAGATGGTGTTCCCAGGTGTTTTTTCCACTTTCCCAGGTAACTGCTGCCTTCTGAAAACGCTTGCCAGCATCTGTAAATACCGTAAGTCCTGAAACCAGGGTTTCTGATCTGTGAGGCCTTTCCTCAAGTGTCTGATTCTGTAATAATGGCAAGATTCTGTGTGCAGGATAGATGTTAGTTAATTGTCCAGTAAAATCTTCACAAGCTATTTGTAATGGTGTCGAGTGTCTCATTAGCCACTCCATATACTCTTGTACCAATGGTACTGTTGTGGCATCTGGATCAACACCCGCTATTTCTTGAATTCGGGCACGACCTTTCATAATCAACTGAGCAATTAATTCAGCTTGGGTAACAACTGTTTTCTTTGGAGTTACTGGCAAAAACACCCAGCGGGTTATGGTCAAGGGGTATCCACTGCATAATTAGGGCGAGTGGCCACTGCCGGTCCCCCTGGAGTTTACGATCATCAATTTTATTGGATGGTTTTGATGCAGACGAGATGCGTGATTATTCCTGATTTTATCACTAATTTGGTTCAGAGCCTTTTGTTAGTTAGGTCCTAGGTGGCATCGTTCATCTGCCTGTGTTGAAGAACCCAAAAGCTGAATTAAGGGCTTCAAGTCGTCATTGGTAATGCCACATATATTTCTAACCCACTGAATATCGCCAACCAGCTTTTGAACATCATTGAGGGTATTAATTTCTGTTCTAATTTCTATCTTTTGAGGTTTTACCATTCCCCCGGCAATAACCCAGCCCAAATATTTCCAAGGA
>JAAGNO010011020.1:52372-70866 GCA_033439905.1 Ceryle rudis | reverse complement strand
TTAATGTGGGTGAACCCATACGGCTTCCCTGGCTCATGAATGGAGAGTATGGCCTGCAGCGCTAGTTGTTGCGATAGTTGTAACTTCTCTGGTATACAATTTGTCTGTGCCTGTACGCTATTAAAAGGACCTGTTCCCATCAGCATCTGTGCCTGGACTCCGTAAAGAGGATCATTCGGCTGACGAGGTCTCGCTTTCTCTGCTTCACAGAGTTTTTGCCATGACCTCTGAAACAAAAACAACTGTGAGGGGGTTAACAACATTTCAGATACATTAACACTGTCAAGTGGAAGTAACAAATCAGCAGTAAATATATATCTAATAACCTGCTGCGCCAACTGAGAGTGCAGTCCATATTGGCTAACAGCAGACTGTGCACATTCCAAAACCCTCCAATCAAACACTTCCCATTTTTTAACTACAGTCCTGTTACCCCCAGGAACCGCAGTAACTGGAAATGCGTGCAGCACAAAGGCACCCTCCACAATTGCTTCCTTAATTATTCCCTTCCACCGCTGGGAGGAATGTTCCTCCGGAACAGAAAGGTGGTCAGGCTCTGATAGCGGCGGTGCAGAAGGCATCGATGGACCTGGGAGCAGGACATCTACTGGCGGCGGTGCTCGAAAAGGGCTAAGCGATGCTCCCAACAGCCATTGGGTGACTGTCGAAGGAGGTTCCTGGGTCTGGAGACTGATGTCACTGAGTTTTTCTAAAACTTCCTTTAACAGTTCCTCCACCCCCCCCCCCGGAGCTGTTGCTATCATTCTTCGGGGTGGAGATTAGACCTGAAGAGGGAGGCGACATGGGCAAGGGAGGGTACGGCCCGACCTGCGGCCGACAATCCGACCCACCCACAGCCCCTTCTGCTTGCGCGGTAACTTCCGCATTTGTGGCACTCGCTCCTGAGTCGTCCGCTGAGACACTTCCAGTTGCTGGGGCAGCCGCTGATGCTCCTGAGACCAGTGGAGCAACAATTCCCCGTGGCCCCGGAATACAAATAGGTTTAACAAATGGGTTCATAGAAGAAGGGGAGCCCGTGGTGATGTCCTCACCAGCCGTAGGTGGATTCAGGGCAGAAAACACAGAAGCGGCTGCAGCACACTTTCCCTTCATGGACCGCAAGGTCTCCTTAACCAGCTTCCACAGGGTTGAATACTTGGAGGCTTCCTTCGCTTCCTTGCCCCCATTACTAATATCATTCCATAGGCTATACCCTATGGCTTCCCAGGTAGACAACTCAAACTTTGTACTAATCCCGGGGATTAAACTTCTATCTTGTGCCCATAACAATAATCCTTTTAAGGTGTGAGTCTCATATTTAAACCTCTCATGGAGAGTATATGTTGGAGGAGTTTCACTACTGCTTCCTCTTCTTTGGTAACAGTAGACCCCATCTCCTCCCCAACTGCTCACTTGCCTTGCAACGAGATTTGTTTCTGTCGTCTTGACCGAAGTGCACCTCTCCTCCACCGTGCATTGGGCTGTTCCGCACATAGTTGCCGGGGGAGCGACTGCTTTTGGTCGGCTTTCCACCCTCACCAGCTGTCTTCTTCATGCCAACAAATGCAGCTTCAGCAGCAAATCTGAGGGTCCCTGTTCGAGCACCAGTTGCGGGAGAACATAGCAGGCAATCACACACAGACCAATGTGATCAAGTGAATGCCACTTTATTAACTACAGGGTGTGGTTTATATAGTCGCCCCTCTATGCATATGCTACCTGTAACATTATCATTGGCTAAGCAGCTTAAGCCTACCCTTGATTGGATATCACGCAGCAAGCACACTGCAGTCTCTTATCTTCCACATCCTCTTCGGTATTCGGAAGTTGTCTGCTCTGTTCAGTCACTCCTTTCTTTTTGTCCTTGAGTGTCCTTGACTGAGGCCTAGGCTTCTTCTGCTACATAGGTCGGATTGCTCACATGTCCATTCTTTGCTAAGAAATCCTCAACAAAGAACATGTCTTTTAATTCTCATCAATTTCTCCCCTCTTTTACACACGAAGGCCCATGCCTTTAGATCTACTCTTTTGTGTAGCGGGGAATGGAGAAAGCAGCCCACATGCCCTTTTAATAAAATATAAGCACTCCATGCAGAATTCTGCATGCTTGTCCCAAAAATCTATGTTTAGGACCTTTTCCTCTGAAAGGCCTTTAAAAGAGTAATTTTAATGACTTTGCAGTGGAACCCAACTATAAGCAGTGCTGTAAGAAGAGCAACTACAGGGTTTAACTGAATAGAGAGTTTCTGAAATAAAATACAGAAAAAATAGAGAAAGGTAAAGTATTCTGGAGTAGAAGAACCAGACTGAGCTTCAACCTAGACTAAGCTTGAAAGAAACTTTAAATCAAAGAGAAGAAGGCTGGATTGAGAAAACTAAGAACTGACGAGTGGAATGAAAGGATAATGCTCTACTGTGTGATTTTTTTACACATAGGTAAATGCAATGTTTGGAGTGACCTCTTTTTTAAAACCCATACATAATAAATTCAAATTTAGTGGTATAGAAACAGTTTTTAATTCCTTTTGATTTGCTGAACTGTGAATTTAGAAAAGTACAATTCTGACCAATAAAAATATAATTTAAAACCAGTATTACATTTAAATATTTATCAATTGATAGAGCAAAACCCAAAAGTTTTAAGTGGTTTTAATAGAAGAATAAAAATGAAACAAAATATGTATTAATCTGAAAAATTCTCTTCCACTTTTATTTGACCAACAAACAGAAGAGGCTGTTAGTTGCCCAACCTTACCTCTAAACACCAAAGCTCAGACAGATAAAGCAAGGAACAAAAACCAGATAGCTTTGCACTCCTTCACAAAATTGCACACATTTATATTTCAAAAGAATCACTGCCTTCTAATAATTCAAAGCACCATTATAACTTTTCCCTCTGCTGTAAATTGCTTCCTTTTAATGGCAAGCCTCATTTATCAATATTTTCATTTTTACTGTAGTGATGCTACAGAATCTAAAAGAAGAAAGGCAAAGAAAGAGAGATAGAAGAATAGACTGAGAATTAAAATCCTGACAACTGTATAATAAACAAGTACATAGTAGATACAAATGATGCATTGTTGCACTGAATTTGAAAATTCCTCTTTCTGAAAAATGTCAAAAATATCAGGTGTCTTATTAAGAAATACAGTATGATTTCTATTTGTTTGCCACATTTGTACATTATTAAGTACCTATTTTGTGAAGAATGGAAATGGAATTTAAGTGATGATAAAATCTTATCTGAACTAACATAATCACAACAAAAGTCATTTGACATTAGTACATAAAGCTGGAAATATAAGAAGCAATAATACTAACATAAGGCACCATGCTGATAGGAACATTATATGAGCCTGTACAGAATGAGGCTTTTCATCACAGCAGCAACCTGTTGGCAGAGAAGATGGGAAGAAAAGGACTTATCCCTTTCTGAGCTTCTTTATAATCTTCCTGCTCCTAAAGGAACAAATCTTTTCTGGAGGAGTTTAAAGGTGAAGTAATAGTAAATTGCTTGCAGTTTTGCCCAGCTTACTTTTCTAGGAGGGTGATTGTGTTCCAAAACAGGAGTCCATGACACACAACAAAATGTGTTCCATCCTCTTTAGCAGTATATAACCATACTTCTGCACACTACCCAGTATCTTGTAGAACATTGGGGGTTTTCTTCAGCAAAACGGATTTCCTTACACTTTGTTTATGACATGAAATAATTTCAACCATTCCTGGTGGAGATGGAAGCAGTCAACAGACAAAAAGCACTCTTAATAAACAGAGCTTCAATAGCTGTCAGGAGGAAATTTTGTCAGACAGGTTCCTGCAAATACCTGTTTTATAAAAGCAAGCCAAAAAAATTTAAAAGTTTGTTTGTTACATATTTTTAAAGCACATCATATTTTCATAATGCTGCTTATTTTAAACTCTTACCATATGGTCTGCAAGCAATGAACACATATGGTTCACATAACAATACCATATGTCTGATAATATTTTGCTGTATATTACAGCAATAACAAACATTCTTAAATTGTAGAGGGACTTAATTTAAATTATGTTTTCTCTTCATTTTTTCCATTTATAAACACTTCTGATGACATTTCTGAAGAAGCCTATAAATCCCCAAAACAGCTTAATATCTCAAACTAAAGATTTAAGGAGTGTTTTATGGCTAAAATCATGCATTCATCACTGTGGAAAAAAAAAAAAAAAAAAGGCTACTGTCCTTTGATAAAACAGGGACAAAAAAAAAAAAAAGCATACATTCAAATTATAATGCATGTAAGCAGCTTTTTTTTTTTTTTTTTTAATAGTTATTTGCCACTGTCTCAGTCCAAATACTGGGTGTCTGAAGTCTGTAGGTTTTTTTTTTTTATTATTTTTTTCTATCATGCATAATTCTTTATTGAATCAACAAGGAAATGAGGGATGAAACACAAGGAATTATGTATGAGAGTCATCTGCATCTGCATTTTTTTTTGCTTATGCTATTGTACAGCTATCCTGGTCAGAGTCAAGTACCACCATGTTAGGTGTTCCCTCCTATGGGATACTTATCCTACATGCAGGGGTGAAAGACAGAAGTCCCTCAACATGGAAGCTCATGGAAGGGGAGAAAATGCAATGTCTTTTTTTTTCACTTTGCAGTGACTTATTTGATGGACAAACACCACAGGAAAAAAAAAAAAAAAAAAAAAAAAAAAAAACAAAAAAAACATGAATTTGACTTCGTTATTAGAGATGCCAGTGACTTTCAACAAGGACATGTGACATGACAGGAAATAAGAAATACAGATGTGTCTGGAGGAAACTTTAACCATAGTAGATACAGGGAGGTTAGTTTTCCGAATCAGAACTGATGAAGACTTTGCTGAGAATGTTACTGGCTTGTATACGTCTAGAAGGTGATTCAGTAAGAAGAATTCATAAGTTTGGAGATAACTAGAATGCCCAGTGACTTCAACAGAGTCAGAAAATGGAAAAGTAACAGATAACACACTTGAAGATCTCAGTGACACGGACAGTCATGCAGCTGTCAGCAGTCGCAGTGACCTAGATACATGAAAACATAAAAAAGGGAGAATCCAAAATTCTTTTTTTGGGGTTTAAGGTACTTAAAAATCGTTCAGAAAAAAAAAAGTGTATATATATTAGTGTTCACAGAAAAGAAGGTGGACTAAAGCTGCCAAGAGACTTCTTGTAGTCTCCTACTGTGGTGAGGCAGCTCCTTGCCACCTCCTACTGAGCATGTTATTTACCAAGTACTTCCACCAAATGAAAAGAACAACTTAGCTGTTATAGAAGCAGTATGACCTAGATTAAAAAGAATAACCCTCTCATAAACCGCTAGCCTCCTGTAACATCAAGAAAGAAGCTACATATAAAAAAATAGTAATTTCATTTACATGGAGAAATTAAAAAAGGCACAACTAGGTGCATAGAGAAACTAAGCATTGCTCTATTTACAGCTACTTAATTTCTGTCAAAGCAATTTCATGCCCCACCATCAAAAGGCAGGAGTGAAAAGAAAATTCCCTCTTTTCATAACACCTACTGCTTAATCTGTAGATCTTATTCTTTCAACATCTTGTTAGGTAGAATCAAAGCAATGGAAAGCAAAATGGGTCCTTGATGACTTGATTGTTTATATTAGCTGATAAATAATAGTAATATCACCCAGTTCTTCAGGCTGGTGCTTAAACTGGTAATTGCTGTCTGGAAGCAACAGCATTAGTTTTGACATACAGCTATGCCTGCAGTCTGGGTAGCTGGCCAATTTGGTGACTGAAGAGTGATGGAGATCTGCTTTTAAATCTCTTTGAGGTCATTGTCCTTTCAGTGGATCTCATAACCAAAACACAAAGGAAGAAGAATTGAAATCCGGTGGCATACTTCAACATATCTGGTAAATTTCAGTGAGGATAGTCTGGAAAGCTATGACACTTGTGGCAGAAAGCCACATGTGTAATACAACTGTGGTGAAATTATGACGTATTTTAAAGCAGTATTGTGGGAGAACTGTCAATAATACCCTTTTGACCAAATCTTTTAATTTTTTTATAGCAATTATTAAGGCATATACACAACAATAATTGTATTACTAGTATGTTAGCTATAGTTAAAGATTTTCTTGAATTTCAGTAAAGTGGGTAGATTTTAGATAAATATAGTTCCTGATCCAAATGACCTAAACTCTAAGACAGTGGGTATCTGTTGCCACCATTCTGCACAGAGTCCTTGATTTGAATGTATTTGAATGGTACTTGAGCCTAGTATAAGGTTTTATTTTCATAGCACTGACAATATGATCTTTATATTTCTGTCCATAGGATTTTTTATTTTTTGTATCTCTACCAAATTCTGTTGTGTTTTTCCTACTGCATCCTGAGATTGATGCAATAATGAAAAGAAAATTTTCTGTCTTGAGAAAAGACAAGTGTGTATTAGATGCCACAGGCAATAACCATAGCCAGGAAATCATCTAACAAATAACAAGCCAAGACAAAAGCCAGTTCTCCCTTACAGATTTGTTATGTCCATAGAAAAATTAAAACACGGCTCAGAAGTTTACAGAGATATAGAAATCAATGCAGTGTTTCTGAATGAAGAAGAATAACTTAACTCCTTAGTTTAAAACTCATTTTAATTGGTACACTGTCTGTATCACACGTAGATAAATAGCTTATGTAGTAAACAAATACACTCTTTCTGTTTTCCCTCACTACCTTGAAAGACAGCTTAGATCATATTTCTCCCTTTTCAGGGGAATTTTTTTTCCTGGCCAGAAGTCAAAAGCTCCTATGCCCCTTGTAAATTCTTAGTTAACATGTAGAGATCAGATGGGAAAGTTGATATGGTAGCATTTCATATCATTTTCCTTGACCAGGACTTTCTACATGTCCCTCTCATTAAGGGAAGACTTCAAATTTTCTCCTTTCTTCATAGTCTGATCCCTTTCAGCAGGACTTCTCTAGATAGGACTGAATTCACATTCTTTATACTCTGAGGCACAGTGTACGTCAGATTTTGCATCAGCGCCTGTTATATCCCAGTTAGCTCATTGAAGTTGTCTAAGAAATACTGGAAATGCGAGTTTCTTCACATAACCTTAATTAAATTTTTAGGTTTAACTTATGTTTGTTCTGGAGGATAGTTGAAGGTTTGTGCTTTTTCCTTGTCAGGAAAACATACATATTTTAAAAAATAGTGCTGAAAAACATGATTCTGTATCAGTTACACTGAAAGAAGTTTTGTTTTAAACTTACTGGAATGGATGAGAGAAGTAAGAAATGTCATTGACTTTCTGAAATACTTGCAGAAGTTATGCAAAAGTAGCCTAGCATAAAAACATATACATAAAAAAGTACTGATGATGTGGTGTTTGGTTTTATAGTATATTGACAACTGTCACGTAAGGTGATAGGACTTTTTCAGTGCTACATAACATAGTGGTATCAGTCAACTTACCTTAGAAAAGGTTTTCTGAAGCATAATGGAGAGGAATACATGCATTTGAGAGAATCGACTTAATTTGTAGACATCACAATTATTTACCTGCTTGTAGGAGTGATGCTATGATTTCTTTGACCTTTTAATTCATGTTATTTTTCTAAGTAACACCAGAAAAATGACTAGTAGAGCCCTTATCCAGGTAACTTTTTTATTAACTTAATTTCCCTTTCCTTGAATAATGAGTGCAGGCTGAAGATGAAGGAGTTCAGATTATGTTGTTAAAAGACGGCTTTAATCTAAAGAGACAGACTGTTTAGTCATTGTCTGATTCATTAGCAGCAGTATTTTCATTCTAATGCTCTCCTTCAATGTAGTAGTAAATCTTGCAAGGTTAACTTTTAAATGCTAGGTAATAGACTGTCATCAGTTTTCAATAGCAGTCCAAAGCTCATGTTTAGTAATGACTTTTGCCATTTTAGTATCAATTCTATGTTTTCACAGGTAATTAAAGTACCTGGTTACTAAACAGATTTAGCATAACTTTGCTGATCTTTAGTGATAGAGCCTGCTTGTTTTTACACGCATTCATGTTGAAGACAGTTTGCAGTGGCAAGAGATGATTAATCATTAAGATCAGCATTTAATGTGGCAACAGTATATGAAAAGTTTCTCTAAGGATGCAATTTTAAAAGCCAGAGAATTGATCCAAAGTCACTAAAAGGAACACAGACTGCTCTGCTTGCTGTTCAGGTTCCTGCTGTGCTAGTGTCTCCAATGAAGGACAGGGCTTGCTCTGAGAGTGTTTTGGCTTGAATGCTTGAACATCCTGAGCAACCGTGTTCATGTGCGGTGATTCACATTGAAGCTGCTTGGCCTTGAACCATATGTCTGAGGGAAATGGAAGTGTTTCACTACAAATATGGAGAGCTGGTGATACTATTTCAGGGATCATTTGTAACAAAGGATTAGGTTAGATCAGTTTGTCGTTGATCTACTGTCTGTAGCTTCTGTACAAGTTCCTGTCTTTATTTTGTCATACCAAAAGCTGATTAGCTTCCTGACAGAAAAAGTTTATGCACAACCATCCCTTTTTGTGCTTCAAGTGATTTTTCCTGTTAGTCATAAGCTCTATACTCTCTAAGGTTGCTAGTAGTCATTTGTACGAACAGTAATAAGATTTCCTTTCAGCAAAGGACTTCCACAGCTCTGCAGAGGAACCTCTGATTCATGCAGAAGAACAATCTCTTGCGTATAATACAATATTGATGACATGAAGATCATGGACTCCAGACTCTGGCTTCTGCCCTTTACTATTTGCCCTCACAAGTAAATGCTGTAGTCACTTTGATGAGAGATTTCCCCCACATCTCTTTAACATTTACAAACTGCAAGTGAAGGACCAAATTTGGGGTAGGGGGAAGAGCACAGGTGTGCTGAACTTACTTTTTATTCATGTGGCAATACTACTCTGTAAGATATGCCAGCCTCACTGATATTTCTGCTATTTCTGTACACTTACATAAAAAGGAACTTTTAACAAAACCTAAGTCCAACAAATGTTCATACACAGTCATCTTTCATACAGCATGGGCTTTTTTGACGATTTGTTTTGTTTTGTTCTTTTTTAATAATTCAATTAATGTAACTGTAAAAGGTGACTTAAAGGACTTATGGTTTTAAACTATTGTGATGGGTTGACCCTGGTTTGCTGACAGACACCCATCCAGCTGCTCTCATGACCCTCCAGGACAGGTTGAAAAACCTTGTGGGTGAAGATAGGGAGATTTCTTACAAGTTACCATCACAGGTAAAACACACTTGATTAGGGGAAAATTAATTTAATTTATTGCCAATTTAAAATAGACTATGATGTTGAGAAACAAAGGCAAAATGGAAAACAACTTCCTCCAGCCTCTCCCTTCATCCCATGTTTAACTTCATTCCTTCATTCCCAACTCTTCTACCTCCTCCCTCCCCAAGCATCTCAGAAAGAATGAGGAGTTGGGGTATGTGATCAGTTCATAACACTTTGCCTCTGCTGCTCCTTCCTCATCATTTTCTCCTACTCCAGTGTGTGGTCTGCTCCATAGAATACAGTCCTTCACTAACTGCTCCATTGTGGGTCCTTCGTGTGGGTTGCAGATCTTCAAGAACAGTTTCAATGTGGGCTCTCTCACGGGTTGCAGTCCATCAGAAATATGGTCTAGCTTGGGTCCCAGTACAGGCCACAGTTTCTGCCTGGAACCTGCTCCAGTGTGGGCTGTCCATGGGCTGCAGCTTTCTTCAGGGCACATCCACCTGTTTCATCATGGAGTCCTCCATGGGCTGCAGTGTGGACATCTACTCCACTGGGGTTATCCGTAGGCTACTGAGGAAGAGCCTGCTTCTTTTTTTTTTTTTTTCTGATCTTTTCCTCAGACTTCAGGGAAATTTGTGCTGCAGTGCCTGGAGAACCTCCTCCCACTCCTTCTTCACTGACCTTGATGTCTGCATAGTAATTTCTCTCACATTTTCCTCTCTCTGTCACAGCTGCCACGTGGTGTTTTTTACCCTTTCTTAAATATGATGTCCTTGAGAAGCCTCAGCTGTGCCCCACAGTGGACTTCTTTTGGAGATGTAGGAACAGGCTGTGTCCAGCAAAGGACAGACTTTGGTCTCTTTACACTGAGGTCAGTTTTGCAGCCTTCTCTTACTCCAAAACATTGCCATGTAAGCCTAATACAACTATTTTTGGTTTTCAAAGAAACCAAATAATACAACTAAGCAATAAATCTGTAAATTATCATCCTACAATCATTCTCATCAGACAGGAAGATAAAATACCTTTAGATGTTTGGACAATGTACTTAAAATTAGCCTTTTTTTTCCTTTATCCTGTTAAGCCTCTTTTTTTTTTTTCCACAATTGACCTCTAAACTAACCTTCATGAATACTTTTATCACTTACTCCATTTCTTCAGAAATTTCAAATATTCTTTCTTTTTCATAACAATTCTGTTAAATTCAGATATTTATTTTGATACCACCCTTATCTTTTAGAGATACTGACATTTAAATTATTTTAGTGCCAACTTCTTCATTAATAGTTTTTCCTGATGATGGCTTAAAATTGTATTTCTGCTTCTAGAAGTGATTATACTTTCTTCTTAATGATATATTAACAAAAAAACCCTTACTTTACTGTATCAAATTATTATCTACAAGAGTTCAGTGATAAACTTACCTTCAACATTATGCTTTGATGTCTGTCAACTATTATGCAAATATAGCTCCATAAGAACACTGACAAATTATGGATTATTTGCTGAAATTTTAGAAATAATTTTATTACCTGTTACCTATAATTATGCTGAAATACAAATCAGCAAGAAAAGTATTGTGCTGACACTTTTTTTCCAAAACAAAATTGTAAAGGGAATAAAACTGCAAAATCAAGAATGAAAACCCCTATATTTTTCAAACTTTCAGCTGTTATACATAAGTCCTTTTAGAAAGAGTATTTTACATCCTGCAATTTGTACAATTTGGAGCTGCTCTTCATTTAAGTTCATAACAAATTTTGCATGTGACTCATCCTCTCAATTCCAAAAATAAATCTTCCTTTTTCCTGCAATTTTGCGTAATTGGCCTCTGATAAGAGTAAAAGAATTATGCAAACATTTGATATGCATTAAGGCAGCTGTTTGAGACATATGTGATTTCAAAAAATGACTCGTATTTCAGTTTTGAAAGAGTAGCACGTCTTTGTCATGATGCATTTTTAAAGGAAGGCTGAGCCTAAAAGCTCAGGACTTACTCTAGTTAAACAAAATTTTGTAAAATTGGGTACTGATACATTGCACATTGAAAAATACAAAAATATTTTATTGCATGAGTTTTGAATTAAACTGTATCTATGTTGATTTATACTGAACTATGTCAGCTGTACAACTATAAAAGTAGTGTCCTCAGCCATACATAAATCTATTACAAAAATGTAACTGCTACGAGATCCATAGATTTCCATCAAAACAGAAACAAAGAATTCCATCAAAATTGTAAAGTATTCCACAGAAAATAAATCTCAGTGACAGATAAAAAATATCTTTTCTTAAGGGGTTATAATATTACAGTGGAGGAATATGCTTCATTTTGAAACTACATTTTACATGTATAGTATCTCCAATCTAATTTAGATACTAAAAAAAAATAATTACATCGTTTTGGTTCCATTGATCCATTACGTGTATTTATTTACTGTTTGAGCCAACAAACCAAAAAATCAGTCTTTTGCACAGGTCTAGTTAATATGCTTTCCTGGACCTTCCAAGGAAACTGTGTATAAACAGGAAATGCAAATTCAATTTATAACCACAATGAAGATATGAAAGAACACAGTTATTTAAAATGAACAAAAATAATTGTCTGCTGAGTTCATACACCAAAAACAGATAGAAAGCAACTTGTCTGATTGCTTATTGCTGAACTGAGTGTGGATATAGAAGCAATCAGTAAAAAGCTGTTCTTCAATTCCAGCATTTTTATAGTATTTGAATTGAAATAGATATCTGAGTTTTCAGTAATGTATACACTTGAAGAATTAAAGAGCTTGTGTTTTATAAGGGACGCTTTATTAAAGCTTCTCAGAAACATTAAGATTTTTCTTAAAATTTTTGTCTTTCCTACATATATCTTATGACTCAGACAGACCACAGTATGAATCAAATAAAACACATGAAGGCAGATAAACTGCACTGTGGCACTTCGGGGTTTCCAGAGATATTTGTTTAGAAGTTAATAAATGCCAGAATTACATACAACCTTAAGTGATCATGAGCACATCTTCTATTCATTATTTTACACTCTTTAGCCTCCTGGTCACATAATACTGTTTTAAGATTCCTCTTTCATTTTGTGCATCGGATGGATAGCTTTCATTTCATAATATTCAATGCCATTCTTTGGGTTTTTTTAACTTTTTGTAGTGTCTGTCTCTAATTCTTATTTCATGGAGCCAACTCAAACTCAGAAGACAGATTTATTAATTTCTATGGGAACTTCTCTGTTCCATTCAGAAAAGTGTTACTAGAACTCTTCACAATTACTATTCAGTTATTGAATTTATGTCTACAATGGTCCCCTGAAATAAGAAAAGTATCATTATGTCAGTTTTTCAGGTGCAGAAATTACTTTTAGGGACATATGTTAGACAGAAATACATACCTGGATGCCCAGTTGTTAGAACTTGATTTTCCAGTACAAATACCATGTTATATTCAAATTGCAGCTGTTGCACCATGGAGTTTGAACATTTATATAAATGTGGCAGAAGAGTCCTCAGAAAATGCCAGAAATAAAAAAAAAATCACTTTGTTGCATGATGTTAGCATTCACTTTTATCACAGCAGAACCTATCAGAAGTTAGTAAAAATAATGAGCCCAGCTGAAAACTCTAGCTTAGGTTTTTCTTAACCCATAGATTCCTAGAAAGTAAAATGTCATCCCGTTTCTCTTTGTAATTTTCCATGCTTCTAACGCTCTCTACAAATAACCACTACTGACCACGTTTAGAGATGAAATGTGGATTAACTAATTTTAGACATTATTGCCTCTCCTTTGAGCTGACAGAAGTAATTGGTTGTCTACTGTGATCTTCACTAGTATCTCATGTAGAGAGAAATGAGATATTTTACCAGTGGTTTTCATAATAGTTCTGACTGAAAAACAAAGGTGGGATTAGGAAACAGTTTTCTTGTGGTCTTTTAAGGAATGTAGGCTGTAATAAAAACAGACTTTTTACTCGATTCTTCCCAATTACATTATCACTAACTCTGTCTCTGACTGCCTTTGCTGACTTCTGCTTCACTGTACTATAGCAACTCTTCCTACTCTTCCAGACCCCTAGCCAAGATGTTCATCACATATACAGCACCAGCAGACCCTCAGCACCTTTCTCCAGAACTGCCTGTCCCTGTTCCAGTATTTTCCCCCATCTCCATGTTCACAGGTTCTTCCTTTCAGTTTCTGTAGCCTCAGTACAACTCTTCCTTTGCTCCTAATTTCTTTGTTTCTTTCATCTTGTCTTCCTCACCCAGTCAGGGAATATTCAGTGGTGTCCAGCACTGAGCTTGGTGCCTTTTCTAGCACTAGGCTGAGGCAAGGTTAGCATGAAAAAACCCTCCTCAGAGAACTGTGAAAGATCCCTCTGTCAAATCCCTGCAAACGACACTTTTGTGGTTAATTGTATAGCTGTTAGACAAGTTCAGACAGATTTCACTGTGACAGAAAAGGCACATACTACACATGCAATTTTCAAATTCAAGGCATGGGTTTACTTAAACTATCATCAAAGAAATGATCACTAAAATTTTTTTAGTGTGGACAAGCCAACAGATTTTTTTACTGGTATCATTCTTGGAAAGAGCTAAGCCATTTTGCTTGGCAAAATCCAAACAAATTCACTTTGTAGCAGGCACTCAGCATGATAAATTTCAGTCTGACTGGTTAGCTTGGCAAAGTCTGAAGTGCATGAACACAAAATGTTGTAGTAGGAGGCATTGACTCCTTAATGACATACATTCTTACAGAGCGCAAGGCAAATAGAGTCTCCTTCATATCTTTGATTTCAGTCACATTTTCCTCTAAACTTTTCTGTTATTCTTAACTGCTGTTTCAAATTATAGATTTTCTCTTTCCTTCAAGAAATTGCCAGAGTCTAAGGAAGAGAAAATGCTGAATCTATACTGGAACATATGTTGAATTCTGAATAGTTTTTTGCTTTTTTCTGTTTTCAACCCAGTTTTCTCATACAGACTAGTGAGCAGTCCAAACAAAGTTTAGATTTCACTTACTGAAGCATAATTTGACAAAAATGTATAAAGTCTGCTAGGATTCCTTCTATTTATATTGAGAAAGGGAAATAATTTTTCCCCCTCTCTTCCTTCTTCCCCCATCTTGTTAAAAAACCTTGCTATGACTGTTCAAAATAATAAATGCATATAACAGTGGTAGGTAAAAATGTGCTGGTATGTTATTTTTTAATGTATGTCCTAGGTGTTGAAACTAATCTAGATTTGTATCTCTAGTAAAAGAAATTACTCTCCTGTATGTGAATATGCAGTTCTTGAATTCTCAGGTAATTTTAACTTTTTGCAATCTTGAGTCACTAAATCTGCATTTGCATTTGGCATTCAGGGCCCTTTTGTTATATGTGGTACAGTCATATGCCCTATTCCATAAAGATTCATAAGAGGAAACACTGCACATGGCTGGATACAGATAGCAGAAGAATTCATACACCACATAGAAGGTCCCCAACTATCCTACAGGTGAGGATTCTGAATGCTGTCCACTTTCTCCCCAACTCAAAGATCTTTGTCACCAGAACACTTATGATACCTGTTGCAGTATCTTGCCTGATCTGTTCCAAAACATATAGGTGGAAGCTTTTAAATGAGCTTAAAACTGAATGTGACAAAAGCTCAAAACAGTCATCTTGTAATAAGAGGCCTGGCAAATAAGTAGAAAGACAGTGGTGTCAGGCTAGAATACGTACTTGCTTTTTGATGAAGTCTAAAATAGACTTCTCCTCTCTTGAGTTTACCTGCAGTATAATACACTGACAAATGTATTTCTGTCATTTTACTTCCCTATCACAAAACTATTCCAAGAAGCACAAGTAGCATAGCAAATTTATTTTAGAAGATTCACCTTTCAAATATATCATGGAAATAGGAGTGAAAAGAATTCCTGCAAATTAATAAGAATCAAGACATCTCCCTGGTAATGGGAAATAAGATGAACTTTTTCAGTGCATTATATAATAAAGATAAATTTTGATAGTTTTCCAAAGAAACAAAATAATAACACAATTGACTTAATTGGGATAACAAATGCTAACTAAGGTGATTGTACTGGTATAAATCAATTAATAGAATCAGTGTTTAAACATACAATAGCAATAGTTATGTTCTGGAGTTATTTCAGATTTCTGTGGCATACATATGTTTACATCTGTAATGAGAGCTTGCAGGTATTTATTACTGTATGAACCTTATTAGCAAACTCAAATGGGACCCAGATGTCTTACATTTTTCTGAACATTCTTTAATTGACTTTTTAGAATAAAAAGTAACCCTGTCTCAATTTTCCTCTAGCATTTTTGTAAACAATTCAGTGAGAAAAATGAGTTTAACTGTTTTAAGAGGATAAACAGACTGTTTCAGGAGTAGTGGTAATTAAGAAAAGCAATAGACAGAGAGGCAAACACAAGAATCTGCTGGGATGATATAGACAACAAATCCTCTGTAAGTCCCTGGCCAAGATAGACACAGGTAGCAAAAAATGTGAATGTGAAAACAATCTTGATGAGGTAGATAAAGAGGCATGTGTCTGTTTCAAATGAAAGGGTCTTCATCAGGAGGATGCCAGCTGGAACAGGAAAAGAATCCATCAACTCTGAACCTGGAGACTGAGAAAGGAAATTTCTGCTTGTTTAGTTATACTCAGCATTGGAGTTCTTCAGGATTTCTTTTGTATTGCTGAAAACACTGAAGGCCTTATTAACCTTTATAGTATAAGGCTTTGTCTGGAAAGTAGCATGGTCAAAGAAGCTACTTGATATAAATAAAAGTTAGGAGAAATGATTCAAGGAGCTCTGTGGTCACATTTGGTTGCTGACACAGTCTGAATTACCTTACCTCTCTACAGAAGGAGGAAAAGCAAGATACCTTTTTTTGATTCAGAGTACAGGGGTTCATTCAACATATATTACTAATATTTATATAGATACAAAAAAAAATCTGAAATGGAATTTGGAAGCCCAGTAATTTTCTTCAAAAATCTTCATGTACATAACAAAGTGGTGTCATTTGTGCTTTGGGGTCCTCATTTCTCAGAAATATTTATATGTCTTGCCACATCTAGCAGTTCACTTTTTAGAAGTCTGTCATAGAATCACGTTATCTTCTCAGACCCATAGATGAATTGCTGAAGTTCTAATAAGATAATACACTGTCTTTAGCTGTTTGTCCAGTACAGACCAAAGTTGGGGAAAAACTTACATGTAGGTTTTGAACAACCCAAAACCATCTTTCTAGTTTAAGTACAAGAAAGTAGACACTTCATGTAGCCACTTATATTGCCCATCCTTCTGCACTCTAAATGTTCATTCTAGGATAGCATCTGGTGCAACCAATAGTTACAAAATGTACTATTCTATAAGGTAAGCATGTATAAAGCTGAATTGCAGAATCATAGAATGGTAGGTGTTGGAAGGGACCTCTGGGATTCATCGAGTCCAACTCCCCTGCCAAAGCAGGTTCACCTAGAGCAGGTTGCACAGAATCACATCGAGGCAGGTTTAAAAGTCTCCAGAGAAGGAGATTCCACAACCTCTATGGGCAGCCTGTTCCAGTGCTCTGTCACCCTCACAGGAAAGATTTTCCATATGTTTAGGTGGAACTTCCTCTGTTCTATTTTGTGCCTGTTGCCCCTTCATAAAAAATTCTGGTTCCATCCTCTTGACACCTACCCTTTAGATATTTACAAGGATTGATAAGATGCCTTTGCAGCCTTCTTCAGGCCAAACAGACCCAGGTGTCTCAGCCTTTCCTCATAAGAGAGATATTTCCATCCCCTGATCATCTTTGTAGCCCTCCACTGCACTGTCTGTCTTGAACAGGGGAGCCTAGAACTGGACACAATACTCCATATGTGGCTTCACTAGGGCAGAGCAGAGAGGAAGGAGAACCTCAGTCAACCTACTGGTCATGCTCTTTTTAATGCATACCAGGATACCATTGGCCATCTTGGCTACAAGAACACACTGTTGGCTCATTGTAAACTTGTCATCCACCAAAACTCCCAGATCCTTCTCTGTCAATCTGCTTTCCAGCAGGTCAACCCCTAACCTATACCAGTGCATGGGGTTATTTCTCCCCAGGTGCAGGACCCTACACTTGCCCTTGTTGAACTTAATTTTCCCTCTGCCCAACTCTCCAGTTTGTCCAGGTCTCTCTGAATGATATCACAGCTTTCCAGTGTGTCAGACACTGCTCTCACTTTTCTATCATCATCAAACTTGCTGAGGGTACACTCTGTCCCTACATCCCAGTCATTAATGAATATGTTGAACAAGACTGGACCTCCGGGGAACACCACTAGCTACTGGCCTCCAACTGGACTCTGAGCCATAGATCACAGCCCTCTGAGATATGTTGTTCAGCCAGTTCTCAATCCACCTCACTGTCCACTCATCTAACTCACACTTCCTAAGCTTACCTATGAGGATTTTATGGGAGACAGTGTCAAAAAACTTGCTGAAGTCAAGGTAGACAACATCGACTGCTATCCCTTCATCTACCCAACTAGTCACACCATCATAGAAGGCTATCAGATTGGTCAAGCATGATTTCCTCTTGGTGAATCCATGGTGACTACTCCTGATAACCTTCTTTCCTCCACATCCTTAGAGATCATAGAATCATGGAATTGTCAGGGTTGGAAGGGACCTTAATGATCATCTAGTTCCAACCCCCCTGCCATGGGCAGGGACACCTCCCACTAGATCAGGTTGCTCAGAGCCCCATCCAGCCTGGTCTTAAAAACCTCCAAGGATGAGGCTTCCACCACCTCTCTGGGCAAGCCATTCCAGTTTCTCACCACCCTCATGGTGAAGAAATTCTTCCTAATGTCTAACCTGAGTCAACCTATCTCTAGCTTTAATCCACTCCCTCTGGTCCTATCACTGCCCGATAGCCTAAAAAGTCCCTCTCCAGCTTTTTTGTAGGCCCCCTTAAGATACTGGAAGGACACAATAAGGTCTTCCCGGAACCTTCTCTTTTCCAGACTGAACAACCCCAGCTCTCTCAGTCTGTCCTTGTAGGAGAGGTGCTCCAGCCCTCTGATCATCCTCGAGGCCCTTCTCTGGACACGTTCCAGCACATCCATATCCTTCTTGCAATAGGGGCTCCAGAACTGGATGCAGTATTCCAGGTGAGGTCTCACGAGAGTGGAGTAGAGGGGGAGAATCACCTCCCTCGACCTGCTGGCCATGCTTCTCTTGAT